>JSYW01000872.1:0-42502 GCA_000787475.1 Lentinus polychrous | reverse complement strand
AGCCGCAGTGATAACACGAACAGTCGGCCGCGGGGTGACTGCACTTGTGAAGAGTGCAGGCTTTCTCTACCAGCCTCTGCCATCCTACACGTATGAACATTCTTTACAACGATGCAGAGGTGCGGAGACCGCTTTCTGTCGTGATCTACGGCTCCGATCACAGAATATTAATCAACATGTTAGCCCACCGCTGCGCATAGTGCACTCGGCGCGCCAGCAATATAAAGGCCGAGGGGTGATAAGTTTCCCCCAACGGCAGCTTTCACCATGTCGGGGAACAACGCCTTGCAAGACTTTCGAAGGCTCGGGACGGACGTGTATATCTCCGACGCTGCAACGACTGACCACGGCGATGGACCGAGGTAAGCATCGTGCGCTATGCACATGTTACGACTAGAATGAAACGCGTTAGAACAGCGATGTGATACTGTTCGCCTGGAGTGAGTCGTATCTGACACGCTCAACGTCCAATGTAACCAACTTTGAATGATACAGTGGGGGCTCAGCTTTCTCATATTCGCAAATATGCCGATCAGTACAAGGTACTCTTCCCGGGCGCGAATAGAGTTCTAGTGATATCTCGACCGGAACACTTCTTCACTGGTTCCAAGTCCCGAGTAAGTATTTCATGGATGTACGTGTTTGTTTGCTGAGATCAAGTCATCCTAGGAAGCATCTGTCGCACCACTGGTTCAATATTTGAAAGAACGCGGTGTGATAGATGGCCAGACGTCCGGCGTGATCGTCCATGTATTCTCTAATGGCACGTCCATACTCAGATCTTTTCACATCAACCAAAGCTAATCCATCACAGGCGGTGCTCACCAGCTCATCAAGCTGCATGAGTGTGTCGCCCCAAAAGAGCACAAGCAACCCGCAGCGTCTCCGCCAGTCTGCTTCATATTTGATTCGGTGCCCGGCGTGGCCACACTCTCCGCAGCTTTGGAAGCATTCACAGCCCAGATTAAATCCCGTCTACTCAAGTTCCTTGCATGCATCTTTCTCGCTGGGCTCATCACCTTCCTTAACCTCCTTAGCCACATAACCGGCAGCGAATCTCCGATTGACCGAGCACGGAGAGTCATGAACAATGCTAATCTCTTCCCTGGAGCAACGGTGAAAACCCCAAGGGTGTACTTGTATTCGGACGAGGATACGCTGATCCCCGCGAATGCAGTGGAAAGCCATATTGACCAGGCAAAGAAACTGGGTCTCAATGTGAAAGCCGAGAAGTTTACCGGGTCCGCGCATGTCCAACATGCACGAGTTGACCCGAAGAGGTATTGGCGTGCAGTCAAGAATACCTGGGAGGAGGCTAGAGGTCTCTCGAGCGGATAGTTCGTCCTCATATGAATAGATCTGCAATAGAATCATCCCAATTTATGTCCGGTATATAATCTACAGATATACAAACAGTAGCATCGAAAGCAAGGAAAAAGAAATTCAGCACAGCAGAAACCTATGGAGACGCATAGATATTGAACAGGTATAGGTATGGTCATCATGAACTGTCGGTATCGGTAGAAGATCCTGTCTCGTCGCCATCGCCTTCAACATCTACCCAGGTAGTTAGCGCTTTCGGATATCTATAAATCAAACCAGACGTACCGACGAGGAAATCGGGTTGTGCAACCTTTGGAACAGGTGGAGGTGGAGGAGGACGGGGAGGGCTGATTCGCTTTGGTGGTGGAGCACCGTTGGCCTTCGTCTTTACGGTTCCATTCTTCGGTGGCCTTCCTCGTTGACCCGGGACGCCGCCAGGCATAGAAGGTATCACTGGACTCTTAGCAGACAGGGTAGACGTTGGGGTGTGTGCGGATCGTTCGGGCGACGAGTATCGAGACTCGGGTGAGGATCCGCGGTCTCCGGTTACGGTGTTCGAGAGCCGAGAAGGGATCTTTGTCTGAGAAGATGTATGATGTAGTAAAGACTGGACAGCTCGTGAACATAAAGCAAGAGGTAGTTTGAACAATACTGACGTTGGATGTTCCTGGAATAGTCTTGTGCGACATGGAAGGAGAGGCTAAGTGAGACGTCAGCGACTGTTCTCTGATGTTAGTTACTGCCTTACTGCCGGTTTTCGCTTTCTTGGATTTCTTCGCTGGAGATGTTGCAGGCGAGGCTGTCTAGGAAGAGATTCAGTTTTATATTTCTTTGCCTGAATTTTTCTGGAGTAGAAAGCGTACCCGTTTCTTGCTATGAAGACTGAACTCGGCATCGTCTGATCCATGGAGTGAGACATATTCATGAATAGCCGATAACGCAATCCACTCACCAGCTCTTTTAGCTTTGGACATCTTGGTCTTGGATTTCGAACCCCCTTTGGCTTCATCGGAAAGGTAGCCATTCTCGGAGGGAACATATGGAGAAGTAGACCGTCCAGCCTCTGCAGCAAGTCTGAGAATGTCAACATTCAGCTGACCGTCTGTACCCTCGTGTGCCTTCTTACGTACTTGGTCTTGGTAGTGGCATTTCGAGCCGCGCCTCTTCGGTTCAGTCCCAAGCAAGAACTCAGATGTGGTGCATAACGGTTTGAAGCAATCTACCGTGGAGAGCTGGGTTTAGACAGACGCAAGGTGCTGGTAGGAGCTGTAGAATACGCACCGAGCGTTTGCAAACCTCGCACTCGAAGTAGATGTTTCCGTCGGATTTGCCATTGCCATTGACAGGTGTACTTCGTCCTGTATCGTTGTTCGCAGGATCCCCCTCCTTCGGAGATTGTCGCGACGATGATGCAGTAGGTTGTCCTGCATTGCTCGGGTTGGGAACATGGACTGGAATGCAGGGGATGAGTTACGGGTGCCTCTAACAATGTTGCAAGTTGATATCCGTACCGTCACCGCAGCTACCAGATGGCCAATTCGTTTGGTCATTGGTTAATAGTCAAAGTGCATTGAACATACTAGGTGTGGCAAGTTGGACATAGGGTCTTAGCCCGTGCTATCTCTTGATGAGACTTGAGTGCGACATCGAGTATGATATCCTCGAGCATAGAGGAGAATATTCTGGAAGACTAAAAGGAAATAGAGATGCACAGTTCAGCCTTCCCTAGCATTCAGAACATGAGAATAGGCGTTACCAGCTCAGCCAATGCTTCATCTCGCTCCCGCTTAGGCATACGGAGGCAAACCTACTCTGAGTCTCAAGGAGGATGAGGGCACTGATAGACAGTCCGCTCTGTATAACGCCTCTGCAATACTGTTTTGTCAATGAGAACAAGGGGATGAAGAGCGAGTAGGAGAACACAAGAAATGAGCACCTGAGTATAGTGCTGAACTTTACCGATGCTGAACAGTGCCCGATCAATATTGCAGCCGGACTTATTTCCCACGTGGTTGAACCCTCCGCGAACTTCGCAGCCTCCGCGTTTGGAAAGGATCGTAGTTCAGACGCACTCCGACTCTTACGCAAGTAAAAGGGTCATTCAAATCGTGAATCGTCAGGGGCATACGGTAGCAATATACGTTGATTAAGAAGTGCCACAAAAGGAGAGTATGTGTAACTAACTGGAGAACCTTCCAACTTGGCAAAGCATATATGTACTCGAGGAACTAACTGAATCCGTGCACAAAAATCTATCGAGAGAGACGAGAAATAGTGAACACGCCCAGTATCACCGCCGCGAGGGCACCGATACTGGCAGGGAGCAACAAATCCTTGGGTATACCCATCACCTTCTCTTCTTCTGGAACATGAACTGGAGCCGGGGGCGCGAACTGAACCTTGTCAGGCAAGGTTGCTTCGGCCTTATCGACTTCCTTGATCTCCTCCTGAGCCTTAGCGGCAACCTCGGCTGCCTTCTCGTTAGCCTTCTCCTCGACAGAAGACCAGCCCTTGCCACCCTGAATAAACAGAACGACACGATCCTGTCCCGAGGCACGCGCATTCCGGACTGCATCAGTCACATCCGAGTCGGAGGTAATCAACACGATGTCCCCGTCTGCATCGGTGTACGAGAGCTGGAAGTCAATGGGGTCTGGAGGAAGTTCAGACGAGTCCTTGACCTGATATTCAGTGAAGAAGGGGTCCGTTGCCAATTTTCCAGAGACAATGTCACGGAGATTCTCCACGTTATCATGGCGAGCTTGGAACCGATGGGTGCGACCACTAGGAGTGCGGAACTTGAAGACGTATGTTCCGTCATCTGCTTGGGGAGCAGCGACGGGAGCGCCACCGACAATGGCAGGGGCAACACCACCCTCAGCTTTATTTGCGTAACTTTCGAGAGCAGAAATATGGTCATCGTCCACGACGGAGGCAGAGTCGTTGGGATGGACTTCTGAGTAGGGAGAGTTGACGAGATGGGACACGCTCCTATTCAGGTGGTGGCGCGATTGCAGATCGGTGGGCACATGGGAACCAGAAACAACGGAGTCGTTGTCGTCAGTTCCCCCGATCGATTCGAAGAAGCGACCCCACATCGGGCCACCCTCGGAATCCTGATTCGATTCAGCAGCCATGTTGTTCATCTGGAAGATACAAGTCAGGTTCACAAAGATCAAGAGATATGGTTGTGTACATACCTGCTCCAAAGTGGCATACGTGAGCTTGAGGACATCGACGATCGCGACAAGACGACCGTCAGCCTCCACCACGGGCAAATTGAGGTAATGTCCGTCTAGGAAATCTCTCAGTAAATGATCTACCGATACCGTAGAAAGTTGACTCACTGTGCATCTTCTTCAGTGCATCGTGAACAGTCATGGTGGGAGGCGCCGTATCAGGATGAGGGGTCATTACCCTCACAACGCTACACCGAGTGGCGTCCAGTCCAGCCGCAATGACACGAAGGACAATGTCTTTGCTAGTGAAAATACCGGCAATCTTGGGGTGCGCGCCAGGGATTCCGGCAGCAGGTGAGACGGGTTCCATCACGCACACTGCAGTGGTGCGGCGTTCCTTCATCAACTTTGCGACTTCCCGCACGGTCGTCTTAGGACCAACTGTAGCAGGTTGGGTGCGCGAATCCATCACAGTCGTCAGATCGGGCAGAGCAGTCTTCTCGCGAAGGGCCTCGACGTATGAAAGCATCGCAGCTGCTTGAGGGTTCGATCCCAAACCGGCACCCAATTCAGACTGAACACCGGCCAAAGCGTTGTACAGCTTCTCGGATGCAGAGGAGCTACGCTCAACCTTATCGAGGGCTTCGTGGAAGACCTTCGTAATGTCGAGCAAGCCGACAACATTTCCTTCTTCGTTGCAAACAGGCTGTATGGCATATCAAGGCTGGGCTTCGCACCATAACAAAGTGGAACTTACCAGATGCCTGAAGTGTCTTGTTACCATGAGCTGCAAGGCCTCGGTAGCACTCGTGGTATCACGAGTGACCATTGGGTTGCGAGTCATGATAGTACTGACATGGGTGGTATGCGGGTCCAGTCCTTCCGCAGTGACCTTCACTTGTGGTCAGCTCAGATCCAATCCAAAGCAGCAACGTCGCGTACCCGGTACGCCAAATCCTTAGCGGTGAAGATACCGCTCAATCCTTCCTCATCATCGACCACCAAAACACAGTCGGTCCTCTTGGCTGCGCAAAGCTGACTGGCCTCGGCCACAGTGATATTCTCGGGAACCGTCAAAGCTGGGCTAGGCTTCAATGCAGCGACGGTACCCTTCTGCACTGCGGGCTTGTTGCCACGTCGACCTCCAGGTCTGTGAGGGGTTGAAATAGTCCGCTTGCGAGAGAGCTCGGACTCAATCTTCTTGCGGATAGCCTGAGGAATGTGAGAAACTGTGTAAGCATCATGATTGTGGGTTTGTGTACGAGATAGTGAGATGGAGTTGGAGGACGAACGAGCACGTCGTTCAAATACGGGAGTAGACATCCTTTAGAATTACACGTGTGTAACTCATTACTGCTGTACTGCTACTCGTACCCTCGTGTACGGCGTGCTTTGCGGCCATACCGCTGAATGGTCACGAGAATGAAAATGATAACGCGTACCTCATCCCTCTTCGACTGCTTCCGCCTCGTCTCCGCGAGTGACCCAGACAACGTAGACATGTTCGACGGACTTGGTTGATGACGACTGCCCCCGGAAGGTAGAGGAGAAACTGCACGTTCTACTGGAAACGGGATTGGTGAAGCTGAGCGATTTTGTGCGCCCGCGCTACGGTTATGAGAAGGAGAGTGCGAGGGCACTGGGATTCGGGACATGGACAGTCGCAGGCGTCGAGTGTGTCTGCCACCTCTTCACTTTCACCTGTCCGCCCGGCGTCTATTGAACGCTCGCGGCTGCGTGAGGAATTCGGCCGGCAAAGTTCGTCAGCCTCAGTTGTTCGGTTGTTTGAGACTCGGAAGTGCGCCATATCATCCAGCAATAGTATATTACAATAACTGTACAAATAACAAAATGCCCAGGAGGAGGTAAGGTATAGTGATGTAAGTATATGGAGGGGTGTCGCAGTATATTGAAAGCGGAAGTCGGAGGACGGTCAGGGATCGTCGCGCAATTTACAATGCGCGATTTCCCAGGCCATGCGTCGACGGATATAGGGCATGTTGCACTGCCGGAACGCGAAGCGTTCTACACCCCGCGACAGGGACTCTAGAAACTGGCAGGTAAAGACGCCGCAGTCGTAGCCATTCTCCTGCTGAGGTGTTTCCTGCTGGAAAGGTTAACAAACCGCCTAGACTGATCATGGAGCAAGGAAACGCACCTTAAGTACGTAGTCCTCCCAACCAGTGAAGTCAAATGGCTTCTTCTTTTTGTTCCGGTGTTCAGCATCCAGATATGACCGTAGGAGCTGATCACCATGTGAATATGACATCCAGTAAGAAACGGAGGCAACCAACCAACCTGAAACACTCTAGAATGGTACGAATCCATGCTGTCATATGACTCTATCCTCTTCTGCCGGAAATTGATTGCAGCCGCCGTCCAATGCGTGTTATTATGGTTCACGGGGATAAGAATGATATCTTTCGAGAAAATATCGACCTAGCGCGAACCATAAGGATCATATATTTATAAGGAAGACCGACGAAGACCGACGACATACCTTCTTGGTCCATTTCGCAAGCCGGCCTTTCTCATACCCTTGCGTCTTCAGTTTCGTCCAGAAGAACGAGTTGAAGTAATAGACATTCAGAGCTTTCGACTTCCCTTTGACTACGCCATTTTTCGTGCCAGCCTTGTGAGCCTCATCCGACCGACTTTGGATTAGCTGTCCATAGAAATTGATGATCTCATCGTTGAGCCAACTACCCGGCCTCAACGATTGCAGGTCATGGTCTGTGACTTCCGACCGCTCGAAGCGCGAGATAACGCCTCTCTTTCGGAACAAGCTGTCCACCTCTGCTTCTTCTTCTGGCGGCAAAGACTCAGGATAGGTAACTTTGGGATGCAAACGCTCCTCAATCTCCGCGTCCTTGAGCTTTTGTTGCACACGGAGTTGTTCCAAAGTGGGTGTGAAGGGTCCAGGTGGCGGCTGACTGCAGACATGGTCAGATAACATATGAAACGGCTTGATACCACTTACCCTTGTAACGAGAGCCTGGCCTTCTCGAGGGCACGGGCAAGGAAGTCGTCCTAGGATACATATTAGTGTCTCGGAGGTCAAACCAACCCTTATCGGACTGACCTCAGAATGCCTCCGGTTGGTTTCCTGTTCCTGAGCTGCTTTCCGTAAATCTACCATGGACCGGGCAGCTGCACTCATACTCAATACCCCCACAGCGACACAATTGTTGGGGCACCTACGGAATAAGAGCTCCTTCTTCTGCAACTCATCCAATTTCTTCGAATACTCGAGGTAACCTGGAATAAATTTAGGAATACACCACGAATATCACAACGCAGGACATACTTTTGAACTCTTCGAAATTCGACCCATATCCTATTGACGATTGAGACCCGCGTTCGACTACGAGGTAAGACATGATACACACCAGAAGCTCTTTTCACGTTATACAATTCGATCTGCAGCTCTTCCCTGAGCTTCTCTCGGTCTTGTGTCGCTTTCACCTTGTGCTATAGACACAACCCCACTGAGGAGGATTCAACATACATGCAGAATATGTAACTCACAGCTTTGTCATATATGTGTCGCCTCTTCCCAATGATCTTCCTCAGCTGTTCAGTCCTCTTAGACAACTCGATCTTTTGGATAGCGGCGTCCAGCTTTGACAACTCTGTGCCTGCGGAAGAAGATACCGAAGGCGCGTTTGAGCCAGATGTAGGACTGGTCAAGGGAGGAGTTGGTAGACCTGTGTCATATAGCCTTCCTGTCCGCTCTGGCTCAGGCAATTTGCGTGCCGAGTTGACTGGCTTATTCTTACTTGAAACGTTGGCGGTATTAGAAGGTGGAAGACCAGAGGAGGAGGGAACTGGGGGTGGAGCCATATCATTGTTCCGCCGTGCGGTTGTGAAATGGAACCGAGAATGGGACTCGGTCTGCTTCATGAATTGCGAAGGTCCGGCCTGTGGGGGTTCAGGGAGTGCATGTTCTCGCTCGCGTCTGCCTCCAACTTGACCCCTTCTAGGTATTGCGGTCTGCTCTTTGGTAGCATCCCGCTTGTTGGCTACGGCTGTTGAGTAGTTAGTCGTGACGTCCACAGACGAAACCTCATAGGACGCACCCTCCACCAGAGCGTTAAGAACGGTATTCGCAGTCTCAAACATGAGGTTCGCGCCTTCGGAGAAAAAATGTGACCACCGGGCAAGAAGGCCCTCGTCTTGGGTTGGACTGGGGTTCCCGCCGAGATGATGAGTCGCTGTTGTGCGGGGTACCTTTGGTGCACGGAGGGGTAGCAGTGTATCCTCCGCTCTCCTTTTGCGCACGTTCATTGGAACGACGAGAAGAGTGAGTGATGGAGCGTGTTGTAAGATAGGCGAAGCGTTCCCTGAGTTTGATGAATACAAGAGAGGAGACTGGAAATATAGTTCGCAAACACGGAATTGGGTGGGCCAGGTAGGGGGTTTGTGCAGCAGAGGTGCTTTGTGAGCCTCGGTCTCCAAAGAGAGATAGAGGCAATACTAGGCTGAAAAAGCTCGCGTGGTTTCAGAGGTGAACTATGATCTGCATGGAATGTGGTGAGCTCGAGTTGCTGCAGAATAAATTGGCCATGAGTGGCCTAAAGCCGTCCGTGTCATACGCGGGCGAATGCGATTTCAGAACAAGCGCGTTCTCCCACGCCTGTTTCAATCGGAGCACGTGAGGCACAAAGCGCGATCGCGTTCTCAACAAGATATCTCTCATTTATTTCATTTGCTCACCAGCCTCACCTCCCCTGGGTGTTACAACTCAGGGGACTCTTCCAAGTTCCTATCTGAACATGACTTGAAGCTGTAGCTTTGGAGCTCTTTGAATTCCCAAGGACTCATATAGATCTATGACGTAGAGCTTACAGACTCGCCTCCGCGATTTGAATACGCACGGAAGTGGTGGTGATATCTAGACAAGGTCAATATTCACTGTCAGCTGTGAACTATCGAAACCTTATACTGATCCAGAAATATCATTGATCAAGGTAAGGACGATACTCTATCGCCAAGGGTACACGATGGTATCCTATGGTCAATCTCCGAGAATGCATGCTCGACTTCCTTATTGTAATGCTGGTATTGATTACCTTAGAGCTTCGTCAGAACAGGCGGAACATATCCTCTATGCGAAATTGTGTTCCGATGAGCTGGGCACGTTTTCTCCCATATGCTAGGATAAACTTAACCCCTTTTTCGGGACTGTCTGACTTGCAGGTAATGCTTCACTTTCGAACCTGTTTAGCCTCGTGGCGCACCAATCTGCAATCGGATATGCCACACCTTTCACCTCGTTGTAGGTCGCAGCGGGCACGTTAAAGCGTGGAGGCCCCGTATGGACGGTTGAGTCGCGCTTCACCTCATCCCACCCCCGTGTATCTCATAGAAACATACCTTTCAACCGACCATGGGCAATAACCATCTCCCCTTCAACTCTACAAACTCGTATGTACATCTCGTTTCACTCTGCCACCGTTGCAAATAATACTTTCGTCGAAGTGCGCCTACTGATGGGCCAGTTGACTTATTGAACCAACTCCACCGGCAGAACAGCGGTCCTCAACAGAACCCTGTCTCACCGATGACTACGAACGTGATTCCGCAAATCCCGCCCGCAATATCGTCGCTGCATCAAGTCCAGCAAGCATGGCAGCTATTTGCTAACACCTTGACAAACCCAAACCTGACCCTGCCGGGCTTGTCTTGGCCCCAGCAGCTCGCACCGGTCACGAATATGTTCCAGCTACCCGTTGGTTCCTCACAGAACGACGAATTGCTTCTCATCAGTGTCCTACATACGGCAAAAACTGCCGGAAAACCCACTTTGGCTGCCATCAACGAGTTACACGGTGTAGGTTCTCTCGCGTTGAGATTGCACCTCATGTTTGAATTCTCGATGCTCCAGGTGAATCAGCATTCGGCGGATGAATGGAAGAATTACTACATAACGCATAACACTCGCATTGAATCTCTCTTAGCCAACCTTGGCAAAGGTGGTTCTTCTGCCCAGCCAGGCATGTCACCAACGCATCGTATACGCCTTGAACATGCCCCTGCCAATCTCGACAAGAGTGGTTCAGGTTCATCTAGTCAGCCGCAGCCGGATAATCTATCTCAGAGCTCGGGTCATCGCAGCCATGCCAATCATGGCAGAAGTAAGGCAACAGTTGAAGTGGTAACTCTTGCACTTCCATTTCTTTTCGATCCAACTTAACAGATATATATTTGTAGGCGCTTGAGAAGCGCAAACCAAAGCCTGCCTCCTCGACGTCCCTTCCACATGAGGGACGTGGGCGTAATATGTCATCAAAGGCAACAAATAGCACTCGCACGTCCGTTCCCACAAAGAAAGGCGCGAACTATTTTGCTACTCTTTCTCACCGACGTCAAGATGCAGTCGCGTCGAAATCCCGAGGCCGACAGATCTCTCGACGATGCAACGATAAAGATGGCGACCGCTCTATTGGAATGCCTATTCCTCCGATGCCGTCCCGCACGCCAAGTCCTCCTTCACATACTCAACGTACCGGAACGAGGTACCGATTCACGGATGCAGATGAGGTATATCTTGTTGAGATGTTCCTGTGGACGGCCAGGAATAACCCAGGAATGACCAAGACTGAGATATATCAGTTGCTTGCGCAGAAGGTAAGCAACCTACTACCTGAAACCCTCATCCCTACTTCATTTCAAGGCATTGTCCCAGGCTCCGCATCATTCCGGCACTTCATGGTCGTGCCATGGTGCAAGACATTACGCAGATATCTTGAACCGGATATACCAGGAGGCCACCAATAGGAATGCAGAGTCACCGGCTAGGGATGATAATGTGGCAGTAGCATCTACTGCGAGCGACTCTGAGGAAGATACAGAGATAATCCAGCCCTCCAAACGTACTGAATCGGAGAACAGCGCAAACGTTCAAGCTGACGATAGCTCGAGCAAATCGCAAGAATGCGTCGACTTGACTGTGCAAGAATTATGGTGCATGGCATCTCACATTTCTAAACTCAAAGGTGAACCGCGCTCCATCATCCTAGATATCGAACAGTGGAAAAAATTCGCGGTAGACGTAAGTTCCTGATTCATTATGTTCGATAAGGATGGTCTTAACGACATGCCTATTGTTTCACAGAACCCTACGCGAACTGCAGAGGAATGGGCGCGTTGCTGTGAGCTGCAGTTGGAAGGTAAATGTGATTCTCACCTTTACCGCCCGCCGCTCATATTGGTGCTATCGTCCATAATCCGACACAGCCGTCCTTATCCTCTCCAAAGCCAAGGTTAGGCCTGACGACGAGTCCGGCGAGCATATCGCCTCTGGCAGGTCTGGCGAGGATCATACGCAGACTCTGTCTTCGCCTCGCAGGCGCAAAGCTCCCGAGAACGGAGACTGTACCACACCCTTACCAGCGCAGAAGCGTGCCAGACACAGTCACCAGTATCCTCATACCGATGAGTAATTGTAGGACTGTAGGAGACTGAAGCAACATCGCCGTGGGGATGGTTATGGATATAATAAGTCATCGTTGTGTACTATAGATTTATACAGTCAAGCCCTACAATTCTTCGCAATGCACCCAAAAGTCCTGTCATACTAGTCATGTAAAGTAGCGTACACCTATGCGTTCCCTGTCAAGCTGGCGCGACGCGAGTCCAAGAGTGATTGCAACTTTGTCAACGTCCGTTCCAATGTGATGATTCCTCCACCAGTAAGCCTCGGTATCGCCAAATCCGCATCAGCAGTAGGATCGCTCATTCCCGATTTGCTCTTGGCAATCAAGGCGCGAGCATCTCGTATCACCTTCTCGAGTTTGCCTTGAGTATAGTAGAGCCAGATGATCTCCGCTTCGAGACCTCCAAGTGGGACCTCGAGGGCTCGACGCACAAAGCCACGAGACAGGACGTATGCCTTCTCGCTGTATAATCGGCTGTACGGTTGTGAGACGCGGTCGGGAATGTTTGGTCGCGATAAATACGTACCTATTCACTGCACCTTCCTCAGTACCCCTGAGCTTCTCATATGCAGGTTCGCAGTACCACCTACGACATGGCTGAGATCTACAAGTATGGGAAGAATTCTGTAATGACTTACGGCTCCTTGACTAGGACGAGACCTTGGATGGATACCAATGCTTGGAGAAGGGACGAACGCGCAGCACTCCAACTCTCGCTCTTCTCTCCAGCCCAGGTCCCCAGGATTGAGAGACAGACTTTACCTTCCTCATACAGATTGCTATTTGACGCAAAATGAGCACAACGCGAAGAGCAAGTAAAGGTAGCCAACGTACGGGTTTACTGCGTATGTTTGAATTAGTATATGATCCTCAATGGGAAGCAACGATAGTAGTCACACGTACCTCGACCGTTCCCGTTCGTCCAACTGTGGAAGTGAGCAATCGGTGGACTTTGTGGGAAGTTCGAATCAAGCTGCCAGTCAATAACGAACGGTGCATCTTCGTAGGGCGTATTCTCAGGGCCGATGATCAGAGACCTGAGGAGGTCTGTCCGATCTTCGTACGCCCGAACCACAATCGTATCTGACAGATGTCAGTGATTACATCCAACTCATGGGAGGGTACCGTGAACCTACCTGGAAGACTATTGGCCAATATCTTGTACTCTTTGGCGAGGCGACCTAGGAACGTACGCGACGGCTGCGCAGGGGGTGTCGAATAGAATGCATGATCCGGTGGGGCCGATGGTAGCACTTCGAACCGCTTCCAAGGGGAAGAATCGCTCGATTCGTTCTCCACGTCCGCGTCCGGCGTTGCAGAGCTATCTGCTTGCATCTCAGCTGGCCTGTCTTTGATATTAGGGGTAGAGGGCAACGATGTAGGCGGTGTGAGGTGCTGTGACCGGTTGTCGATGGATCCTTCGTCTGTCTGCGGGACGGGTAGTTGGGATGAAGTAGAGGTGTCTACAGACTGTTCAGTATCGTCAGCTGACTCTTCTTCAGTTGTCCATCCCTCCATATCATCGAGGTCCTCAGGATCTTCCACCCAGCCTCCATGTTGACCCATGGACCACCGCTGGACCTCTTCGTCTGCACCCATTTCATCCATAAGGTCTTGGGCATCATCAAGCTCGTCGTCATAAACTTCCCCCAACTGCTCCAAACCGTCATACAAGCGGGTTAGTCTCTCCAGCGGGTATACTGCAGTACTTCCTCCGGGGAACATGATCTCAACTGTGCCATCAAGTCGAAGCTGGTGCGTACAGATGAGTATTATTCAGTGATTATGGGCGAACGGTACGCACTTCTATGACCTCACCAAACCACTGAAGCGAGGTATCGCCTTTCTGAGGTCGGCGGATTTTACCTTCTTCTACAGTCGGATCCCGACCACGACGTTCAGCAATCTCAGTACCAATTCTGATCATTTCCCGACGCCATCCACCAATGTGTCCTTCAGGGTCAATGCCGCTTTCGCGTACCCATCCTTCCAATTCGCCTATGCGGGGTACCATAGGATATTGTGAACCATTTGTGGAGCCTTCCGGGTGGATGAATACGAAATCTCCACGATGAACACCCATTTCTTCAGGTGGGCTAATGTCTCCAAGATCTGAAGTTCCATGCACATCAAGCTCAAGCAGGGAGACCAATTCGACATTTTGGGTATCGTCAAAGCGAATGTGGGCAGTGCGATCCATCGCGTTCACGTTCTGAACAACAGCGGGGCGCTGTGTATCCTCCCCCTTCCAGACGACATGATCCCCCGGCCTACCACGAACGAATGAGTGACCGACTATCTGGACACATGAATGAATACGTACCAACAATCATATTCATCTGGATTTATGTATGGGACGGTGTCTTTGCAGTCGAGACTGGCATGAGAGCCATCTTGCCAGAGTATATTAACTGTTGTCTGAGTCTCCTTCACAACGAGATCCTGCACTTGCACAGTCCCAGTTGATTCTCCCTCTTTACCATGTACTGTCACGGGCCCATCACGGTTCTTGAGCAATACTCTGTCTCCAACGTGGAATGTCTCCTCTGCTCTTCGACGAATAAGAGTGAGTTTTCCTAGATCACTGCCATACCAGAACTTTTGTGGTCTCGACCTCGCATTCGCTTCTTCCGGCGAAAGCTATAGATCACGTTAGTATCCAAGTAATCTTGACATCGTTAGGCACATACCGACTGGTTGATGGCCAGCCAAGTAATCGCAAGCACAGTACGCTTCACGGAAAGCACTGTGTCCTGCATATTTGGTCGAAGATTGTTCGTCAGGAATCCGAACAGATTATACACGCCGGTAGGAGTAGGGAGAATATTCTGAAGTACAGTTTAAAATCCAGTAGACGGGAACATCCTTAGTCAGGATACATACCGTGCCCTTCTGACCTACAGCAAGCCTTGCGCTGAGCTCTGGAAGGCGTACCAGGTTACCGTCGGACATTTCGATGATAGCTTCGTCGAAAATCTTGGCCAAATGAGAAACCATATATCAAAGAAGACGCGAACTTACTTCGATAACCTAGTATGCGATCAGCGTGGTGAATACTGAGCGATGATATGAATGTACCTGTCCAACCCAATCCTTGTACACAACATAGTCACCCATGTCGATGTCGATGGATGCATCCACTTCATCGGCTCGCTTCCATCCCGGGATATCCTCCCCACTGATGGTATGTTCAAGGCGACCCTTCACTTCTACACTGTGCAGAAACATTCATCATAAACATTAGATCTTTGGCATACGCGCATACATACCTGGTCACTATACCCGCCAACGGGTCGTCCAGGCTTCTCTTGAGAAGGTCACCAGGCTGATACATGCGGTCAACAAGATTCAGCTCAGTCTCCTGCAGAATCTCCCTGGTACCCCTTGGGTAAAAAGATACCCCTACTTCCCCCGGCTTTAATGGACGAAGAAGCGGGTCGGCCGCAATGTCCTCGGGTAAGGGTGTATCTTCAGGATCATGCCATGTTCGCTATAATAGCGGAATTAGACTGATCCAGATGCCACATCACTGAGTACATACCACAACAAGGCCGTACGCTCGAGAATCCGACTTGTGCTGCACGATATCGTCCTGGTATAGCTGCATGCGAGCGAATTGTTGACCAGCGTCAGCCACAGAAACTCGCAATCTCCGTTCTCTCACATACAGCAGCAACTCACCCTTGTCGAATGCTGTGGACGTGTCGTCGTATTCGAAGGCATGGCTGTCTGGAACAAAATGCGCAAAGATAGCAGTGGGAGAATGTGGCGAGCAGCGCAGCTAAATAAGCAGGGGTGGACGCGGGTCCGGCGTGAATGTTATTCGACCCGACCTGACCAGATCTAGATGGCCGATGACACAATTGAAGGAGACGAGATTGAATGCCGCTCTGAACTTTTCGACCAACTTCATTGTTCTCTCGAGGACAGAAACTACCTTCACTAGACCACAGAACCTCCAGCTCGACAACAACAACAGTTGCGGATGCCACCATGCCGAGTCTCCTCGACTTGCCCGTAGAACTTGTCATAAAGGTACTAAACGAACTAGACTACAGGGATCTGTTAAGATGCAAGAGTGTGGGTTATTGACCGTACATAACAACACGCGACGACGATTGACATCTCTACCGATGAAGGTCTGCAAACAATTCCAGGACATCATCGAGAATGCCACCGCCCTGCAGTACATCGTTGAACTGGCGATCAATGGGATGGAAGATGGGCCTCCGAGTGCCCTCGGAGCATCCGATCGTCTTAACTCTTTGCGCAGGCATAAGGAAGCCTGGGATCGGTTAGCTTATAAAAGCACGAAGGATGTTGATATGCAGAGAGGTGAAGTATGGGAACTATACGGAGGTGTTCTGGCACAGGGAAGAGGACACACGGCACTGAATTTCTACCGTCTCCCATCGAATATACGAGGGATTGAGGAGGAATACTGGACGATCGATCTCAACTTCGCAATACGTGACTTTGGTATGGATCCAGCTCAGGACTTACTGGTTGTCATTGAACGCCCTGAACCACCCAAGTAAGAACCATGTTGACCGAAAGAATGCATCATCACTGACCTCTACCTACCAGCACGTCTTATTACCCTATCCACCTGTTGTCCTTAAAGACAGGTAAACCACATCCGTCGGCACCAAACCCTGCTTTTCTTTCGCATACTCCTCGCTTTCAAACCTTCAGCTTCACCATACAAACCTGCGCCCAATATGTAGCCGTGCTTTATCACAGCCAGCTTGACAATGGCGGGGAGCTGCTAGTGTGGAATTGGAAGACAGGAGACGTGGTGATGGTGAGGCAGTAGCCGTGGTGAATCTGGATGCTCTGCTCACGCCTTGGTTCACACATATTTCATATTCTTGCAGGCCATATCAGGATCCACCGTGTTGTCGTTCGGATTCTTGAGCGAACATCATCTTCTACTGGCCCGAGTCCAAAGTAGTGGCTTAGCCTTGGTTGCTATTGACCTTCGGACGAGTCGAACCGAGATGACATCTTGCGACGACATGGAGTTCGTCTGTTCATTCAATTTGCCTCCCTTCAAGCCGGGCCGTGTCGTCGTAGATGCCACGATACGCTCGGATCCTGCGCCTCCCTGGAAACCGAGCGACGATCTGCAAGTGCCTTTTCATACTGCTCGGCATGAGCGGTTGCTCGCGACCCCAATATGCGTCGTGCAGGACCACAATACCGTCGCGATGATCTTGGTCCTCACCCTCTCCTCCATCCTGTTGAAACACATCAACGAATCCACGGAGACGGGGCGAGAAATACCATGGGACGACTGGGGACCCTCCGGCAGTCGAATCATGCCTGTTCCGGTTGGGCTTTCTCAAGTTTGGGTCTGCTACGTCTATGGGACATCCCTCTTGTTCCCCTCACGAACCATGGACGGGAAGCATTATCTCACCGTACTTGATTTCAACCCGGTTACTTTCAGGTGGCATATGGCAGAATATACGAAGGACCCAGAGGAGTACGACGAGAATAGCCCCGTGAGGCTCATGAATCAGACTATGCAAATAACACGAGACGCTTCCTTCTTCAGCGAGTCTACCGGTACATCGCTACCTTTCCGATATATACGCACAGAGCTACCGATGCAAGACACAAGACTCCAGGCGGCGATGATCAGCGAAGACTCTATTATACTAGTAACTTCCAGTAGCGTACGTAGCATTCGGTTTACCGCTCAGCTGCAAGGGTACTCAGGCATGTCCTACAGGAAAACACCATCCGTCGATATCGCATCTTGACGTTCTAAATGGGGGCGCCCTTCTCTCGTTTGCCGCCAGGGCCCCTGTGGCAGCCATACTTGACACTATCTCGCCACATCGAGGCAGCGTCCTACCGGATATAGCGCCCTATGTATTGCAGGGCCGCAGGGAATGTTCAGGAAGCGTACACTTCCCTGCCCTGACCTGCGATCCCACCGAAGGATGGACGAGGCCCTGAGCGCGTCCACAGGAAACGAGGCGCGTATGGCGGTTATCCCTCATAGATGTGTGGCTGCGGAAGGGCGCATCTTTGAGGACGGAGATGACAGAGAAGCCGAATGCATGTATACAAGCATCTCATCTTGTATGGTATGGCAGTACGGCAGTGGCAGCAAGCTAGCATTACGTTCTTGCGTGATCTATGCCCCATACGGTGCGCGATCTACGGGGAAACTATAGGGTGTATACGGACCGCGGTAGTCTGTTGCGAAACCAATGCGGTAGGCTGCAGCATGAACGCAGAGAGGGTGAGGGAATGGCAGTAACAGCTCTTGCGATGCTCATTGCTTGCGAACCGGTCGTTTAGTTAGATGTAGCGGGCGTCTAACATTATCTTATCGGCGCTCCGGGCGAAGACGCACCTTTTGGGTTTGGGTTGATCAAAGCGGTGATGGAGGCACACACCGAGTTTTCTACACACCTTTCGTTGACCTACCTATGACTCATAAAAGACCCGCGTTCACGACCGTTCCCCCTCCACAGACCCCTCCCTCTGGCTCTTGCTCGCCATGTTGCCTCGGACGCTGCACAGTGCCCACAAAGTAGCCCCTAATCTCAACTCCAGGTCTGCACAGACTTTCAAGGCATTCTACGCTGTACGTATTGTCCCCTCGTCTCACAACACTCACTCTAACACCGGATGTCTTTCACTGCCATCCTAGACCATACGTGACCTTCGCCAGTCCAAAGTAGCCTCAGAACCAACCTCCTCACTTGACGGGGACCCTCAAGATGATGTGTGTACAGAGATTAGATCTGGCATGAGCATGCCGTACTGATTATCTGATAAATCTCCCAGGACTTCATCATGTCGATCCTCCGTGCCAACCCTTCCATAAGGGACACGCGCTCTTACCTGGCGAGCTTTGGGCCAAAGGCCAAGCCCGCGTCCGCGACAGGAACGCGACCGGAACGCAACGAGCAGATGGGAGAACAAAAATCTGTCGTGACGTCCGAAGCTCGTCCGCCGGATATCACACCGCAAACACAGAATCCTGTGATTGCTTCCATTCTTGACCCAATCATCCGTCGCCCTGCCCTGGTCAAAGTGCAAGGTCCGTTCACAGATAGACAGCTCGACAGCATTGCTCGGGGCATGGTCTACCTCGAGAAACTGGGCCTGCTCAGTGTGATGGTCGTGGAGAACGACCAGCTCCCGCGAGGCGAGGAGAATGAACGGTCCATCATCATCGAGGAGACGATGCGGGTCGTCAATGCGCTGGAGAAACAGGGTGCTCGAGCTCGCCCGGTGCTCGGTGCCGTCGTGCGACTCGGTCCAAAACCCGGGGAAGACGGTGACGGCCGAGACTACGATGTGCCCGAAGCGCATACCTACCCCTCTGACCTTGTCCATATCCGGTCCTCCCTTCGTGCCGGTGAAATCCCCGTGCTTCCCCCAATGGCTCTCGACTCGTTCTACCGCTCTGTTCGCATAGACAGCAACGATGTGATTGCTGCCCTTGCGCGAGGAATGGTTGAGGCTGCCGGCTTGGACGATCAAGGCAAAGCGGCGGGTCCCGAAGAAGCTGTTTCTTCGGACGATGTGAACCTTACGCCCATGCGTCTTATGATCATCAACCGTGAGGGAGGTGTCCCTTCTTATGCACGCTCCGGACTGCCGCATCTTCTTGTCAACCTGGCTTCCGAATTCGACTACATCAAGCAGACGTTCGACCCGCGTTGGCGTAGCACACACCCGTCTTCCCTTTCCAATCTTGCACTCGCCAGAACCTGCCTGAAGTACATGCCCCCGAGTTCCTCAGCAGTCATGGTCTCGCATCGATCCCCCAGTGCCCTGATTGCCAATCTCATCACAAATAAGCCGGCCGTCAGCTCAAGCTTGCCGCATGCCTTGCTCCAGGGTAATAGGAAACTCAACCCTCACACACCGACTCTATTACGTCGTGGCCTCGACATCCGTGTCATCCGCACTCCTGCTGAGATCGACAAGGTCAAAATGAAAACTCTCCTTGAGCAATCGTTCAGGCGGACATTGGATGAACGTCCGTTTTGGGAACGACTCGAGAAATCCCTCGACTTCGTCATCGTCGCTGGCGACTATGCCGGAGCCGCCATTGTTACGCGAGAGGAATGCTCTCCAAACACTCCTGGACATCACAACCCAATATGTTATCTCGACAAGTTCGCTGTTCTTCCGAGCCATCAGGGCGACGGCACCGTTGACTTCCTCTGGGTCGCCCTGCACGACGAGACATACGGCCTTGGTTTGCCTTTCTCTGCCAACCCCAACGGCGGGAAGCAGGGGCGTGGAGAAGGTGCTGACCTCGTATGGCGCAGTCGTGCCAACAACCCGGTCAACAAATGGTACTTTGAACGCAGCACCGGCCATGTGCGCATTGGCGATTGGGTGCTGTTCTGGTGCGATGCGGAGATGCGACTCAAAACCGAAGAAGCACGTCGCGGCAATGCGGGCTTGTCTTATATTGAACATTGGGAGGAAAATCGTTTGTCTGTTTGGGCTGATGTGGTAATGAAGATCCCCTCGAGCTGGAAAAAATAGAAGTCGTCCTCGACGCACCGGAACTTTTCAAGTTTGCCGTCCATCATACCTAACGTACTGTACTAACTTATATGATTCAAGATGTATTGATACCGGTTATGTTAGTTGATTACAATCCACAAGACTATTGCTCTAGGAAGCTGAAGTTGGAAAGTCGAACATCGTTAGTGCGTCTCCGAGACTCCGACTGAGAAGACACGGATCAAACGCGATCGAGGCGCGTTTTTTGATCCGCGGTCGCGTACCGATGCCCGCCTTAGCCTCGGACACGAGCGCATTCGAGATCTGCGGTAAGGACGTCGGCGAGCAGAAACGAACAAAGGATGTGGTTATTGTGCAGATCAGGGCGACGTGTGAAGCTAGGCGGACGGATCTGACGGCGCGCTTCGATTGTAGGTCCTCCAGCTCGCCATCGAACTTGGTCACCGGCATGGCAATGTCCATAATGGATGTGGTGTACGCTCCCCTTCACCCGCCTTCACATTACCCCGCAGTATAAATGTCTCCTTGGTTCGAGTTCAACAGAACCAACCCCCCAGTGAACCCACCTCTTCCCGCCCATCTCAGTGTAACATACAATGTATCGATTCTCCGCCATCCTACTTTCTCTACTGGTCGCCACGCTCGCACTCGCGACCCCGTTGAAGCGCGCAACGGAGGAGGTTTGGAACCCTCGCATCACCAAGCCCGCAGCTGGGGACAGGTGGCTCGTCGGGACCAAGCAGACCGTGACATGGGACATTTCCAGCATCCCACCCAGCGCCCGAAACAATTCTGCCATCATCCTACTTGGATACGATGAAGATGACAATGAACATCTTGATGTTTGTACGTCGCCGAGTGAGGCATCTGTATCCGCAATGAGCTGACCACTCGTGCAGCACATGCGTTGGCAAACGGTCTCAAGCTCGGGGACGGAATGGCCACTTTCAGAGTTCCCAATGCGACCCATCGTGATGACTATATTGTTGCGGGTATGTCCTGTTTCCAATCACCATTATTGTGTGCTCAATGTACCGCTCCTTCATGGCAGTTATGGGAGACTCTGGAAACATCTCGCCTAAATTCACTATCGCTCATCCTACCCTACTTGAAGGCATGGATGCATCGGCTGATGATCTTTTGTCTTGATGCAGTTGTACCCTTCGTGTATTTCGCATAGTCCATTCGCTGTCGTTTTGTCTCGTTTAATATCGTAGCAACAGATTCTGTGCACTCCCTGGTCCTGGTTATTCATGTATAGTCTTCGTCACGGTGTGTTTGGTCAAGTGCGGCGTGGCTGGTATGCAAGTGCACGGGTGGCATGACCATGTCATAATGTATCAATTGCGACAGCGACCGAAGGGTATGCGACAAGTATCAAACCCACTAGCACTGCGTTATGCAAAGCTATCGAACAGCTTCTTGCAAGCTTCGACACCAAGCTACAAAAGCAGTTGTGAGTATTGAACGCTATTTCCGTGTCGGGTTGAACTTACGAAAGTGGCTGCATTGGCTGGGAAGGCCTAGAAAGAATACATTTCTCAGTGCACAAAGTAGCGTGTTTCTACGAAAGGGACTTACCCGAGCCATGGCAGGTCCCAGACCTCGCCAAAGCGCGCCAACGCCGTCTGCAGCGATGGTCTTACGAGCACAGTCAAGGAATCCAGAGTAGGTCCCCGTCGGTGCAGATTGTATCCGCGACTTGAGGACCTACGAAAGCAAACTAGGTAAGTAGCTCACAGCATGGGGTTGACGCGAGCACTCACATCAGGAGGAATGGCTATTGACCACATTGCAATACCTGCGGTACCTCCCGCGAGAATGACCGCGCTCAAGTTCAAGTCCGATGGTGATGATCCTGCCGGTGTCAGAAGCTTCTTTGTGATCTCATATGCAGCAAAGTATCTGAGAACACCCGTCAGACTTGAATCAATGTTATAAAAATCGGGAACATACGCTGCGCTGCCTGGTCCGTCTCTTGCTACGGTTGCGGCAGATCCACGGAAGACACTCCGCAGACCACCTTCTTTGTACAAATGCCGCACGACATCTATTACACCATTGTACTGCGGACCGCCTTGGCCTTGACCTTGAATCTGTAGCAGGACCTTGGCACGTTCTACGGGTGCGGTCACGAGTGTGGTTGGGATGGCGGACAGGAAACCGGCCGCGGCGTATTCTGCCACTGACAAGTCTTTGCTTGTCCGGTTCGGCGTGACTTTGTAGATGAGGACTTTGGACATATCATATGCCTGATCAAGAGGGGGTTAGTATGAGGATATCTGAATCGTCAGCGTAGGGGGACGCGTGCATACCCAAAAAGATACGGCAAATATGGGAGTGACCCCGAGTAGTGGGGGGACAACACCTCGATACAATCTACATTGCAACGAAGGTCAGCACCCGCACAAGTCATCTACATAGGAGAATATACCCTGTGACACCATCACGAGCTACAGTTTTCTTGACACAGTCAATAGCCCCGGCGTAAGTCCCCGGAGCCGCGGTTTGCAGACGCGTCTTGGTCAAGTCGAATGGGTGACCTAGGAATACAGTCGATTCAATATCATCTGAAGGGGAAAACGAACGACGTCGGGATACGCACCGACAAGTACAGCAGCGACACCACCAGCTCCTCCGGAAACAAAGGACTTGATATTCTCCGCGGTAGAAGCACTCGGCTGCTTAACTGCCTCTTCAGAAGATGATACGTCGCTCTACATTCATCGCCAATGTAAGAATTAAGGGAATGAACACAAGTTACGATGGGCACGTACCATGGTGGTGGTCGATGGTCAAGCAAGGTCGAGGTCGAAAAATCCAATTGAGGGGACGCGATTTGTACTAGCATGACCCGGTAATCGCTGCAACATCGTCGGATGATGGCATTCGGGCTGGGCAATTGGCGCGTGATTTTCGAGCGCACTAATTCCTCGCGGGACGTTCTCTTGAGTGAATCTAATCTAATCGCAGCAGGCAGACTGGCTTGCTTGGAGCGAGTCGTCTTGGGCCAACGCTTGACACTCCTAGGGAAGTCAATGGTGATCTTCAGCTGGCGAAAGGAGTTCCGCTGCATATGCTATGTAGGAAGATGAGTTCGTCAGGGGACAGTCTAAATAATTTGGCCAACAATGTGGGGAAGAGCAACGGAGACGAGTTTCCGACAGACCCCACGGGGAAGCAATGCGGAGGCTTGCGGAGATATAGATAGGCCAACTATATACACAGCATACCAGGTCCCAAGAATAATTAGAACGCACGGCAGGCAAACTATGAATACATAACATATCATAATATAATTGTACATATGTTTCAATCTCTGTCTATCATGGTTCTACAGAAGAAGAAAATAAACTCCACGGTAACTACTCACTGTCACGAAAGAGAAGCGGGAAAATGGAAAGCGTATAATCACGTCGACTATGCCTTGGTTATTCAAGAATCTTCAGCATCGTGAGTAAACCCGCCAATAGGCTCATACGTCGCCTCCGTAGTGTCCCTGCGCCAGATCGCCCGTACTCCGTAGAAGAACAGGCCAATCAGAAGGACACCAACGACGCCGACAGTGATTGGGGCACCGAAAGCAACCCACCACGAGGGGTTATACGGCACAAGGAGTCGGTCGATCTGAATGACTCCCCCTGTACCTCCCCCTGTGGTTGCCCGACCCCAGGCAAGGACGCGAGCCCAATCTCGTTGACCGCTTGAGCCGCGTGCGCCTTTGATACCAACGAGAAGATCTTCTGTGCCATCGACTTTACGGAAGACAATGTCTCCGTATAGTTCAGGGGAGGATCGGAGTGTACTGTAGGTTGTGGAGTCATCAAGCACGAGAGGTCGGTTGTTGTTGACATTGTCCACGGCAAATTTGTCGTCCTCTGGTGCGCGTGACGGAGCTTGTGCGGGAATGAGATGTTGAGTTACAAACGCCAGAAGACGTTCCTCATCGGCGTACATCTCAGTGAGCTTGACGTTCTTGAATGCGTCATCTGTGGGGCAAAGAAGTGTCCAACCTGCACCATCCAACCCCATATCCGCCCACTGCGAACCTTCTGGCGGCGCAGTGCCATTGAGTATCCAGTCGAGGCCTGCCTTGGTGACCATCGTAGCCATGGTAGAACCTTTTGCGGCACGAACGAGCTTTCCCACTGTCAGGTTGACTGACCGAGGTATCAGTATATCGGTAACCTCATGAATGACTCCCGTCTGTGTAAGAGTATTCTTCAAGATCAGCTGAGAGTGCATGTCTGCCCACCCTCCACTGGCAGAAAGTAGCAACGTCCCATTGTCTAGGGTCGTACGGTCAAGGTGAACATCGGATCCTTCGAGTGTAGGGAACGTGCGCTGGGAACCGTTGAGCAGATTTTGCGTGTACTCCACGCCATCCAACACATGATGCTGAATGACACGTTCGAGATCCGGTTTGGAGGAGGCGGAGAGAAGGTGCGCGCTGACGAGCATCCCTAATCGCTTGAACGCGCTGTTGTGAGGGATGAGCATTGTGGTGCGCGGAGCGAATTTGAGCTTGTCGGCGAGGCCAGTCGAAAAGACAGCAGCAAGGAAAGAGGATAGATCGAGTTGTGGCAATGCTGTTTGCAAGGCATCGACAGGTGGTGTCAGAGGTCGGGACACAAAGTAAATCAGAGTGTTGTTTATTTCCACTGGCACAATTGCAAACGATATGAGTCCATGGAAGTTATTCATGATAAGGAAATGTCATACCAGGATCTCCTATGATACCCGCACCACCAAAGCGAATAGTACGGTCATCGCTGCCCTTTTTCTTGCTGACTTCCACGTCTAGCACCTGCCGACCTCCATCCAAACCTGGTTCCTCGAGTGCCGTCTCAAGCAACATTCCGTCTTTCAGCTTCTTCGGGGCACGCTTTCCAGGAATGAAGTGATATTGCAGCAATTTCTTTAGCTCTTCGCTTCCCTTCTCCGGCAAGTCATTGTGGCCCAACACGTCTATCACATCGTCTTGTGGTGCGAGGATAGTCCAATGTGCCTCCGTGTCGTTGATGAGCGACGTCAGATTTACAGACCGCAGCAGAGATACGAAAGTGGTGCAGTTGAGCACAAGGAGCGATTTCTCCGGCGTCAACTGCAGCGCTCCGGGAGGGATGAGGAACTCGGAGACAGTATGCAAAACGCCGTTTGACGCGTATATGTCCGGTTCAACCAGTTCTGCAGAGGATACCTTTGTTTTTCCATCATGAGTGGATATCTCGAGTGTAGGACCATCCACCGTCGTCACTACGGCACACATTTGAGTCGAGTGTATAACGGGAGCCGAATGCTAGACTTACAGTTGAGATCCTTTGAGAATTCCTCGGAATATATGACGCGATTCTGGACAACGGCGTGCATATTGACAATACGAGCAAGGTCGTCTGCCGCAAGGTCACTCTGCAGATACAGTCTCTCATAGAATGGGAGAGAATCCCATGCAGAATCCACAGGCAAGAACAAGGTCAATTCAGAGGTCGAATTGAGGAAGGCGTGTACTTCCGGCCTCAGAATACTTGCGAGCTGGCTCAGTTCAGAACGCTGGGATATCACGGTCGCTACAAAGTAGTAGTAAATCGAGAGCTGAGTAACGGAGTGGCTTGCGGGGGACACTCACACAAGTCCGGTGGTACTTGCAAGACACTGCCGACACCGAGAAGCAACCCATTAGAGGTATTCACAGGGGATTTGATGACCTCCGTTCCACCCTTGCCAAAGGCATCCACTCCAACGTATATTTTGGAGTCTTGTGCAGCAGATCTCAGCCTTTGAGGTTCCCCACCCAAGGTACCTCCAGGTATCGGGAGCCACGGAGGGTATGGAGGAGGCTCGTGCGAAGGTGGACCTTGGGAGGGTTTACGAGGATAGTGCAAAGTCTTGAGGACGATGGGTGTCTGCTCTGTTGGAAGGGTGTCGAGTGTGTAATTGAGCAAATGGTAGAACAACTCCTGCCGGAGTTTCTCTTGGACATTATCGCGCAACTCCAGATGGTCTTCTTCCAGTGCAGTTCGCCAAAGCAAACGGGAAGTAAAAGAATCCTTTATGGCATCATTGGTGGGAGCGAAGAAAGTGCTCGAGTTGAGCTTGTTCAGGGTCGGGATGAGCTTCGCTCGTTGCAGCAAGCGGAGTAGAGATGTGTAGTCGGGGTCCTCGGAAAGCGCGTCGACGATGTTTTTGGATTGCACCGTGACATTAGGTCGATGAGAGAAGGTGGCTTGTTGTCCGAGTGCACAATGCACGCAGAGCAACAGCGCGAGAGGGATGCTGTTGAGCAGCATCATGGCGCAAGCAGTTGTGTCTGTCTTGAGCTGAGCAGGATGGACGATGAGTAAGATGCTGCTAGTCCCGGGGCTGAGTATGAGGCTGCGGAGAGAGAACACTGCCAAGTAGGATGCTCGTATGCCCGCGATGCACTTTGAGGCCTTTCACTTATTTATGCATCAGATCCATGCGTGCAGCAGCCCAGTGACTGATGCCTGCCATGACGCACTCCGGACTTTGCCGGAGAACGCTACGCGTCACGCGTCTCGCGTTTCTACCAAACGCTCCCTCCATAACTTGTCTATGAAATGCTGTCCCTGTTGCACCTTCTGAATAGCAAACCGCCTATTGGACCTTCCCTCTAATCGCAACGCCTTCATCCAGCTCTGGGCAAGCTAGGGGAGCACTGGGTGCCCATCTGATACATACTCCTAGGCCTTCCCAGCCAGTACTATCACTCTGCCAACCCTCTGGTCATGTTGGACCTTCTCCATACCTTCACTGGATGCCCTACAACAGGCTTGCAGCACCTCGTACTACCCCATGAAACGCTTTTGGTCAGTCCAATAGACGTGTCTACAGTTGACATGACTGAAGCAGCTCAAAGCTCTATCCTTCATCTGACTCAGTCGTAATCCTGAATGCGCAAACTCTCGCTTTCATCCGCGCTTTAGCCTTCTGGGAGGCCTTTCCTGGAGCTCTGCATGCATCCGAAACAGTTAACCGGGTCTCTGTTGACCCAGGAATGAAACTCGTGTGTCTAGTTGCTTCCATCGAGAACTGCTGTCTGAATTCCGTGTGCATCAGATCGTTGCTTCTATGGGCTCACGTCTGGCAACATGGGCCATGTCGGGTGTTCAAAGTGATACATGGAGAGTGCACTCATCTCTGGTCTTGCCCGAGAAACAGAAGATCACTGCTGTAGATTGCAAGTCTGGTAAAGGAGCTGTCCTTATCTCGTCAGCTATCCCCTCATATTTCCTAGGTCTACTCGCCATTGGTACCTTGTCTAGCCTTTCTGTCTACACGCTCATACTAGAGAACGACCTTCCCACATGGTCGCACAAATGGACCCTCCCGTATGTAAGATACCTCCGAGCTAACACCCGTTCCGTGACCAATCCCGATTACACAGAATATCACACCTTACTCGTGTACGGTTCTCACCTTCGCTCATGTACATGGCTAGTACATCGTCGGTATGTACCCTCTCGAACTCACAATCAGTCTCAGTGAAGTACACCTATGCTGCAGAATGACAACTCAGTGCGAATATACCTTACGACGTCTGGGAAACAAACCCAAGCAGTCCCCCATCCTCGTCCGGTAACCGATGTGAATTGGCGAATGACTCAAGTCGGCACCCGGTATGTAACGTTCTCGGTACTATGGCCGTTATCTCACATCGACCCAGAGATGCTTCTGTGCTGTACACGGTCACCAGTGATGCCACACTCCGCGTCTTCTTGCCAGTGATTGACACTCCGCAATATGTTCAATTGCATGCATCATTAGACATTCATTCTGCACTTCCTTTCTCGTTCGCACAACAGGTTTCCAAATCCAATATCTTCTGGTTAGATAGACAAGTCATGTCGAATGCCTTCACAATTATCCTGAAGCAGACTCCATCAACCACCGATGATGTCCGTGCAAAACGGGTGCGCGAAATTGCGGAGGAAGGCTGGGACCTCTTCATCCGCGTCCTCATGGACGGCTCGCTGGTCGTACAAGCCGTAGCCGTACGTCTTGACACTGAGCTTAGCTTGTGCGATTCTTATAACGTTATTACGCAGAATATTGACAGACGACCGCCCACGCTTCTCAAATCATTCACTCTGCTCCATTCTCCACCACAGGTCCTCAAGTCATACCCGCTGCACCTCTATATTTTACCAAACCCCGCCCAACCTGGCACGCTCACATTAGTCACTTCTCCTCCCATCGCCAGCTATACCTTAGATCCCCTACTATTCTTCGACGCACGAAGTCATGGTCTGAATCAGGCCGCTTCGTGCAACGAACTGCCGCTCACAGACGAGGCGGAGCTGGGAGTCGAGGAACGCATGATAGTGCGCTTCGAAAGGACTCCCGATGGCGAAGGAGTAGGTGCTATTCGTATGGATGGTGCTGGAGAAACTTGGGCTGTCTCACCGGACGGACGGACGCTCACGAGCAGGCGTAGATGGAAACTGGATACGGGGTCCACCATTGATCACCTTGTGGTCCTCCAGCAAGGTGATCATGTTCGTTTCTTCGTCTAGCGCATTTCTCACCATATATTTCAGGCGAATACTTCGTGACATATTCAGCCGAGAAAGATACCCTGACGTTTCACGCTGATCCGCCTACGCAACTCACTGTACCGAAGCTGATTTCCCTGTTCTCTATACCCATCAGCAATCCCAGTAGTTCATCGTCTCGCCACGTCTCCCTGGTAGGCATAACCACAGGCCAGGACGTCATCCTCTTTGATTTGGTCTTACCGACCACTGTCCTTCCCGCCTCCTTGTCCATATCTTCTACGTCGACCCTTCCTCTTCCTTCCCCTCCATTACGGATCATGCCCGTTGATCCCATGGCGTGGAGTAACCATTACCTGAACCAATTCCAGGAGATTGAGCACGATGTCTTATTGAGCATCTCCACAGATGGTGAACTCGCGTTTTGGGTTCCCGGCGGGAGCAATCAAGACCCCAAATGGAAGTGCACGGGGACTGTGAGGACGGGTAGGGTAGGATTGAAGAAGGCTAGATGCAGTTCTGCAAAGAAATCTGCCCTAGGTATGTTTCACTCTTTGGTTTGGAATGATTCGATGCTAAACGTATACATTAGTCGTGGCGACGGACAATGGTGAGGAGCTAACTATCTGGGATTCCAAGGAGTCAGAGTTTGCTTCTGGTTTAGAGTATCGCCAGATAGTCAGGTGCGTCACGCCACTGTGCTTCCACCACACTGCGCTCGATTGAATAAACGTTCCTGCAGCAACTCAGAATCAATTCACGATTTAGACTGGACAGCAACCCCCGACAGCCAGTCCATCCTGGCTGTTGGGTTCACACGCAGGGTAGAGGTATATAGCCAGCAACGGATGACCTACTTCGACGATGTCCCTGCTTGGGGATTATGCTGGAAATTGGACCTAGAGAAGTGAGTTTACCCGTTCACGTGCACTTCGACGGGACTCCATTGATCCACCCTCAGGATGTTGCCACATTCTATCAGCGACTCCATATGGCTTAACCGAGGTTCACTATTAGTGGGCGCAGGTCATCTCATGCATCTCTTTGGGCCACCCAAATCGGAACAACCTGACGCCCCTGAGAGCCTGTTTGAGTATGTCGCCCGGCACAATGGCCCACTGAGTGACTATCATCCTCAATTGATATTGCAATGCTTGCTGTGGGGTGAGCGAGTTTATCGCAATTGTCCTGGTGCTGCATGCTAAGTGGGTGATGTACATTGTAGGAAAGGTCGAAGTGGTCAAATCCATCATAGTCAACCTCGCTCGCAACATTGAGAAGACGAGAGACGTGCACGAGTGGCAGCCTGTCCCGCTGGAAGATTTCTTGAAACGAGATGAACTCGTGAAAGCGGTAAGTCTCACCGTTTCGTAAGGAACTCGATGACCTGCTCATTGAGGCGTAGTCGCATATTCAAGCCAAGCGGCCATTGTCGATTTTATTCACTGTTCCGGAAGTAACTGAGTGAGCTTTCAAGTTGAAACGTACGTCTGGTTCGCAAGTTGACATCACTTGCAGATCGGAAGAAGACGAGTTCTCGCCCGGCCTCGTGAAAGCACTACTCGAACGCCTGGAAGAGAAACCAATCCCTCACCTCACGCCTAACGAACATCAATCTCTACTGGTGCTAATCCAAACAACGATGGAGGTGAGAGCGCCATGGTACCATTTTCCCAAGCAGGAACTTATATTCCATAGATTGAGGAGCATAGACGTGCCCTAGACTCAAATGGTCTACGATACCTCATCACCATGAGGGTATTCTACAACTTCAACCGTCGTCTTTCGCAACCAAATTCGCCCTCATCGAACGGTGCACAATCCAGTAATTTGCGGAAGCGAGAGCGGTTACGATACCGAGACATGATATGGGCATTCCATAGCGAGAGTCAGGAGCTATTACTTTCTGCGTCTGTGGCGGCTTGTGAGGGAGGAAAGATGTCTTGGTCAGATGCAAGGGCCTTGGGTGTCTTCATCTGGCTGCGTTCTCATGATACCATGGTATGACTTTTGCGTCTGCATGGTCTGTGCCTGACTGACGTCTATTTTCAGAAAGCACACATGGAAGTGATTGCTCGTAACCAGTTCCTTGCTGGAGAGAACCGTGATCCAACTCAATGCAGTCTGTTCTATTTTGCTCTGGGAAAGGTGAAACTCGTACATGGGCTCTGGAGACAGGCTTCATGGCATAAGGAGCATGGGGTGATGCTCAGGTTCTTGAATAATGATTTCTCCGAACCTCGTTGGCGCACAGCTGCATTGAAGAATGCTTTCGCTTTGCTGTCGAAACGCCGCTTTGGTACGTTTGACTCAAATGCATTCATTATCGAGGCCAACTGATTGAGCTGTACATTGTTGCAGAATACGCCGCGGCATTTTTCTTGCTGGGTGGTAGTTTGAAGGATGCTGTTAGTGTCTGTCTCAAGAATATCCAAGATTGGCAACTTGCGGTTGCGATTGCGCGTGTGGTGGAACAAGATGACAACGGACCAGTGTTGGCTGATATCCTCAACAACACCGTTATCCCCATTGCCTTCAAGGAGGGTAACCGATACTTAGCGAGCTGGGCATTCTGGCTTTTACGACGACGAGATCTGGCCGTCCGTATATTGGTCGTGAGTATCACAACGTACAAGTCGAACGTTCTCCATTAAAAGCGTTGTCCACAGACGCCCCTGCAAGATATGGCAAGAACATTGACGGTGCAAGTGACCGAGATAGGCGAACCTCACTATGACGATCCTAGCTTGGCATTACTATTCTCACAGCTCAAATCCAAGACTCTGCAAACGGCGAAAGGCACGAGCGAGATATCCGGCCGGACAGAATTCAACTTTGTGCTCCAAATGGCTCGGGTGTTCTGCCGCATGGGTACGTATCGTACGCTCTCATGTTATGGTCATAGCTTTTGACTTGGTGAACTTGTATCAGGTTGCCACGTCCTGGCACTGGACGTTGTTCGGTCATGGTCCTTCGAACGACCTTCGGTCGTCGTACGTGATGCCAGATATCGCCCACCTAGCCCTGTAACCACCAGGTTTGCACTGGAACCTGCGCTACGCAGACGTGCCTCAATCCTCATCGACATGGACATCAAATCTGACCCTCCGACACGACCCGCATCTCCCGTCCAGACAGCCGTCAATGGCGCTGCACTCGGCATTGCCCTAGCAGGAACGGAGGACAAGGTAACGAACGAGGAAGATTTGATTGCACGGAAGGCAGGGATGGGCAGCTTGATGAAGTCCGCCAAACAGGATGTCAGCGTACCGGAGTTTGACATGAATGCATTCTTCTGAGTTTCTCATTTGTGGAAGAACCACACATTCGCTGTCAGACACAGAATGTAAAAGCAAGACCGACGATAACAATTGACCAACTCAAACTGTATGAGGAGAAACATGATGGTACAAATGACAAAGGGCTTCTTCCTTAGGAGGGATTAAGGGACTGATATAGAAATCCAAACCGTAATCGAGAATCATGCGTGTCGAAAGAGAGAATCGTATATATCTATGCCTCCACCTCCACCTCACGCTTCTTGAGGACAAGATCGGTACCGTTCATCCTCTTCCAGACATTGTGGACATCGTCAACGACGGTCTCGAAGTGGGATGTGGCATCATACGACCGGGTGATGAAGATGTTGTCACTCTCGCCGGTAGAAGTAGGCGTGTACAGTGAGGAAATAGAGACAAACCTGGAAGTGTGTTAGTGTCTCGAAGCATAAAGAGGAGTTCATTGCAACGTACTTGTCATGAATGGGGCCAAGGAGAGCAAGACCGGGAGCGATCTCTTGCTCGGGGTTGTTGGTCTCGACGATGGTGCTTACAATAGCGATGTAGATATCCTTAGCGCAAACATTGTGGGTCGAGGACACCATCGCGACGTAGATATCTTCAGGATCAAAGTGAGTATTGGGTATAGGGACGAGATCAAAGAACGTCATACCGTTTCGTCTGCCAACCTGATTCTGGGGGATGATGATCTGAGCACTGTCCGCATTCTCGGTTTGAGGGATGGGGTGCTTGAGGATACAAATAGCCCGAATGACTTTGCCCTCCTCAATCACGCGGACCTTTCCGTCCTGTGCAGGTTTGCCAGCACCGAAGTAGCTGGGGTCACCGACGACTTGCTTCGCCTTTACAGTCTCATTACCACTCCTCACACCGACGAACTTGCCGTCGGCATCAGTGACGATCTCGTCGACAGGTTTGTCGAGCATGTAGGTTCCACCGTAAATGGCACTGAGACGAGCGAATGCTTGAGGCAGCTCGCCAAGACCGTAGAGAGGGTATATATAGGGAGATTTCCCGTAGCGGGCCATCGAAGAGGTGTAGAGGACGATGCGGTTATAGGTTTCCCGAGCAGGCTTGGTCTTGTAGCTATTTCGACATTAGCGATAGGAAACGCGAAGATGTGGAGGGACATACTCGTCATCCAGGTAGAGAGCCATGGCGTGACCAATGAAATCTTGGGTACCGGGTTCGAGACCGAACTTCTCGTACACTTTGTTCATCGAGTCCTTGTCGAGATCAATACCTAGTGCGTGGTCAATACGAAGAGCTTTCCAGACGGCTTCAGGATCATCTACCTTGGTGAGTAGCAGGATCGTCATCCTTCCACCCTTGCAAGAATTCAAAGAACTTCTTTGCCCTGCGCTTCTCGAAGAGACCCATCAGAGGACTCCTGACAGCCTCCATCTCTGTGCTGGGGACCTTGGAGATCTTGCCATCACGATAGACGAAGCTGCCGGCGATCTGCTTGAACTCGAGGTAACGAGTGACATCGGTGTGGACGAGAATCTTGGTGAGCTCTCCAGAGGCAATGATGAATTTGGGGATCAGGTCGATAGCATAGTCGCGATCACGGCCAAGCTCGGAGGGAGGCGATTGATCTGGCCTGAACTTGCGCCAGAGCTGGCATCACGACTGTGAATCATTCCGCACCCCTTTCACAGAGAGACATGGACGAACCTGGGTGAGGTTGAGAGATGCACTTTCACCTCCGTAGTAGTCGTTCCTGTCCATGTGCAGGACCTTCTTGCCTTCGACGGACAGCAAGCCGGAGAGGATACACTCGGTCAAGCCGGTACCGAGAACGACGACCTATGTTTGCGTTACCATCGGCGCCGTTGCGTCGATTGCTCAACTACTTACATCGTACTCTTCATCCATGGTTCGTTATCGTAAGCGTGAAAGTGAAAGTGAGCAGAGAGATAGGTGGACAGACGACAAGGGCAGGTGGGATGCAGTTGCCAACCTGCTGTATATATGGTCGCCATCCTAAGCGGCGTGCTAGCCATCGATCCTACTGCCCACGTGCCATTTGATCTCACTTTGACCAATTTGTCAACTGTTTACGATCGCGTTCGAGATACTCAACGAAGTACTGGTACATGATCAGTCGCAAGAAATCACTTCAAGAACACATCGCCTGCAGAGATGGTACCCTACTGAGACGTCGAACCGATACCGAGTCAGGTTGCTCTTCGCTTGCGTTTAGGCATCTCAGCCTCAACTTCATCATCTCCTGTGGTCTGTCGACCTCTCTTCCTTCGACGACTCCTCGCCTCGGAACCGCTGTCGCTCGTCTCCCCCGTCAAATCAATGATGTCGTCTTTGGGGTCCTGCGGTAGATCAACGTTCCTGTTGGTTTCGCGGCGAGCATGAGACTTTGGGGGCCAGTACAAATCCTCACAATCCCTGTCATCATCGTGAGGATCGTAGGCGCATTGTGCTAGTCGGCGGAAATCCGATGCGAACTGGGAAGACGAGTCGGCCGTGAACGAAAGATCGGCAACCCCAGTTTCGATGCGCATGGCAGCAGCACTTTGGCCCTCAGCCGTCTCGAGGTCGCGCGAATTGGCCCTGTGATACATGGTGTACCCTGCACTTGGGGGGTTCTGGCACGTGTCTGACGTAGCCTTGAGAAGGTTCTTGTGCCGTACAAGATACGTATGCCATGAATGTGCACTGTGAGTTGGTATCTGCAACACTGTTTCTCAGTCATCTGAAACCCAACCTGCATGTGTGATTGTGAATCATAGTATATACCTTCTTCGCCAACCCGTTGGCGATGTCCGTCAGTGTCACTACCTTATGAGTAGCAGACACCCATTGCATGTATTTGCCAATGTACTGCTGCTCTTGTTTGGTAAATGGCAAATATTTTAATCGCCTCGGGTTCAATTGGGCTGGCGGGGGTGTAGGAGACCGAAGACGCGCTCTTTCATCCTCATGACTTTGCGAATTTGCAGGCCCGCGCCCAACTACAATGCTGTTTCCGGGAATAGTATCACGATGAGGTGTGCGCACTGGCGGTGTATTGTGAACTCCGCATTTATCCAATGCCATTGTTCCCTGCGGGAACGACATATTAGTGCCTCCTGTGCTTCACGTTCCATTCCTACTACAGTGGGCATCACTGAGGACATACCTCATGGTGGGATGAGCATTGAATCTGCCGTATGGCTGTTTGATGAACGGAATTGGAGCTCGGCGGCAGAGAGCGCCCCGCCTGAGGGTGAACCCCTCGTTCGGAGGCGTCGGAGGCTTCTCCTCGCTGCTGAGTTGTACTAAAGGTCGTTGAGTCCAGGGAGCAATTGCTCGAGTTATGTACATTGTTAGAGGCAGATTGGGCTGAATCCGGGAAACCGCACTGCTCTTCAGCACTTGTCGGAACCTGCGATAGAACTCGATACTTACCTGTAGATGTATTCGCTCGGGTTTGATCTGTCTGCAGGTACGCTGTCAGTAATTGCATTTGGTGACTGAGCATACACTGATTAAGATGCATGGCCAGAAGAAGATTTCCCAATCCGTTCATGTTGATGTCGGGGGACTGTGCAAGTTGGAAAAGAGAACTTGGGGCTGTGGGCTGTAGATATACCACTGGGAAACATGCGTTTTTCCATGCGCTGTCCAGAGAAGTCAACTTGTCAAATATCTCTTGCCACACTGCAGTGAACGTGGAGAGGACCCTGATACACGATCCAGTCTAAACCTTCGGTCTTGCACACATATATTATGGCATTAGTGCTACAGCATAAAAATAACACCTGTAATACAACAACAAACGACACAACATCACCATTTCAGGGAGTGAACGCGGCGGTCTTCACGCGTTTTCTCTCCAAAAGAGGTGCACCTGTACCGATGGAATGTCGCTTTCGTGATTGAGAATCACTGGCAGAAGATCGTCTGCCGGAGGCCCATGATGGACGGCCTACTTGTGCACTGACCGATTCTTCGGAAGATGTCTTGCGTTGACGGTATTTCTCTACCAGTGCATCTATGACTAAATGTGAAGTTAGTTGTGTGTCCTGCATGAACCAATCGCGGGACCTACCGTCAGCATATCGCCTATGCGTTTCGCCCCAGGCCTTGCGATTCCTTTGGGGGAACTAGATAGATGGTTATTAGGAAAAGACGCGCATTATGGGGCGGGAACTGTCTACCATTTTCTCGAACGGATCCCATTTCTCGCGTAGCGTCAAGGTATCCCATTCGTCTATTGAGGCGATATACCGGGCCATCACACGCTGGTCAGCATCGGTCACGGCGCGTCCAAACTCGCTCATTGCTTCAAGGTCGGCGTCCTCATCTGACTCGTCTGCAGCACCATCAAAGTCCTGAGCGACAGGCCGTTTGCGCCCGCGTTGAACGGAAGACGAGAGCAGTTCATCATCCTCGGAGCTGTTGCCCTCCTCATATTCTGAGCTGGACTTTGCCTGCGATTCTGATTCATCCTCCGAGTCGTCGTCATCAACTTCCGCAGCCTGTGTGCTCCCATGTGCCTCACGAGCTTTGGTCCGGATGGAGGCGATCACGTCTTTATAGCGCGCCAAATATTGCCTCCAGGATGAGCTACTGTGGAACGGGACCTGTATGATTATAAAGATGGGTTACTTGATCACGGTGAATATGTCGATGCTCACTTTCTTCGCCAGTCCATCTGCCAACGCCTGCATTGTGATTCTTGGGTTCTTATTGTATGCCCATTCAGCGTACTTGCGCATATACCCAAGTTCCTCGACAGTGAAGTTATACTTGAAGCCATCCGGGTCTCTGGGGCTACCCTTCTTCGGCGGAGTAGGACAGTCATCCTTGGCACTGGACCGCGACGATGAGGGCTCGGATTTGGGGACTTTCTCGGATTTTACAGCTTTCTCGGGTTTGACGGGTTTCGCATATGAAGCCGTACCTTTCTCGAGCTTGACCTGAGGTCGTTTCTGATCACGGCCAGAAATACCCGAGGGTTGAGGGTCAGGTTTTCCCGCAGAATGAGGTTGTTTCGAAGAACTTGAGGAGGATGCCGCAGCACGTCGCTGTCGTACCAGCTCATCTATTCGTTTCGTATGCTCCAAATAATGATCTTTCCACAAGTTCGCAGCATGATTATTCACCTAGGAATGACAGTCAATTCACTTCAGTTGCACAACATGCATAGATGATGACCGGATCACTCACACCGTGCAAACCTTCTAGAGCTTGGCGATAAGTCAAGCCCTTTTGCTCACTTTCGAACAACGCTTGTACTAGTATCTCCTCATCGTTCTGGACAGAGCCTACGGGAGAGTTGACCTTCAACGCGTCCGCGACAAGCTTGGAGATGGCCAATTGGGTCAAATCCACTTGGGGGTTTTGCGTCTGAGCCATTCCTTGTTGCTGAGCCGACAATTGCTGGAAGGAAGGAAGAGGGGCTCCCATGTTCATATTGAACGGGGTCTGGACATTGACATTCGTCGTTGCAGTAGCATTATTGCTGGTGCTGGACCCAGGAGTGGCAGAATTCATCGCCGTCGCTGCTGCCATTTGTGCAAACGGATTTTGGCCCAGAAAGTATGAGTTTGGGGTCATGAGAAGGGGGTTCTGTCCTAGCATGGATGACATAGCCTGAGCTTGCATCGAAGCTAAAAACGCATGCTGTAGCTGAGCCTGATCAGGGGGCGGGTTCCCGCCAGGTGGTGGGTTCATGCTATTAGACATGATGAAGGCAAGGGGGAAAGGCGTTGCAGGCAAGTCTGTGGCATGCACAATGGCCGCGATTATGCCACTCTAGTACGAGATGGTGAAGAACAAGTGGTAAAGAACCAGAGTGGCCGTCGTTCCAAAACCTTTGATAGACACTTTCCTTATTTGACCTTCCGACAGATCATGCAGTTTGAGATTGATTTGAGTTCGGCCGGCAGTCGCAACTCGCAAGGTTTCGAGCATACTAGTGTGCACTTTGTGCACATCCACAAAACATAGGAAGTGATGTCCTTGCAGTACGCAATGAGATCTGTGTACAGGGAGAGGCACAACAAGGACCGGAGAGGACGAGATACTAGCTAAAGGGAAAAAGACCTAGTATGACGAGACCGGTAGTAGAGTATTGCGTAGAAATGGGGAGGAACGATGGCTAACGAGGTATGATATATGGAATTCGAGGAGGAATAAAGTTAGAGATGAATGTACCAGACGATGTGCTCAGCAGAAATGTAGACGTCTGACAAGGGAAGGAGGGAAGAAAGATGCAACTTCAAGATCGGAGAAAGGGTAACATCTGAACGTGCAGAGGCGTCCAGGCCAGGAAACGTATATGCGAAGAGGGGAATGTATCCACAATGAATGCGAACAAGAAAGGCGGGCAAAAAGGGATATACATCGCATACCTTCATCAGTGCAGCGCAGTGGTCAGGTTCGACTCTGGGCACGGTCCGAAGAGGCGTAAGAAGGTTTTAACAGGGCATAACAGTACAGTGATAGTAAGTGCAACAACAAGTTGAAAGGAGCGGACGAATAGGCTCGCAAGGTGACTTCCGAGGTATTCTGGAGATTGAATTGCACATCAAGGGTCGTGAATATGACAACAGGCGAAGGTTAGCTGTGACATTTAGCATTCGCCCAAGAAGCTGTTCTTGGGGAACGGCTGCTTGAAGTCGTCACGCCAAGTCGTCAAGTTCGGGTTGGTGTATGCCTCGATGTACCTGATAGGAAAGGAGCGTAGAATCAGACAACGTGAGCTCTACTGTTAGAACAAAAAACGTACTGGTTGATGTAGGCCGCGGTGGGGAAGTCCTTGGGGTCGCAGCCATAATTGATATGATCGGGATCTTGGTAGACACGGATCCAGTCGATACGCATCGTTACCGGGAAGTCAAGGTGCTCCAGGTCGACTTTACCGAAGTTGGTGGACATGCCGAGATTAGCAATGATGTACTACGGGGGCATCAGTGAGGACGGAACATAGACACTTCCCGGTGAGACCTACCATGGGTTCCTGAGGCACAGGACGGGGACCAATCTCGACCCTAGTATCAGCGGCCATACCAGCCTGCTTCAACGTCCAGGCGACCTTGCCACTGGATATCCAGGTAATGTACTACAGAAGGACGGCTTAGGGGTGGGACAACGGAATATACGCCGAGATCGACTCACTGCACCATCAAACCCTGGCTGGTACTGGAATCCGTAAGTGGAGAACTTCCCCCCAGTGCCCTCGTAGGCTTCCTGGTCTGTGAATGGGTTTAGTACATCAAGCGTCCACCGACTTCAGGCACCAAACTTACCAGTTTCAGTGACAACGGAAGCTGCCTGCTGGAATGCACCACCAGTGTAACTGTTCAGTTCACTGACGGTCGGATCCGCTATGATCAGGTTATCCGAGGTGTTGAACCACTCGTATTGTGCATTGAACGGCTACATCCAATGTGTCAGTACCGTTGGGATATATCAGCACAGCATTGAATACGTACAGCCCATTGAGACGACTGGGAGACTTGTCCAGTAAGAGGTTCGCCCGTGATCTGAACACCCGTAAGTATAGGAGAAGCTTTGTTTACAGCACGATCGTGCTTACCTGAGCTTCGAAGATATCGATTTCGGGAGCTGCGCGACCAACATATGTGCCATCAGAGTGTACAGGCCCGGGATGTGATTCTCCAGGGCATGTGCACCGCGACAACCTCTGGCCGGGAAGGAAGGACAGCGCACCACCGACAGATTTATCGCCGTTCACCGTGGCGGCTACGGGAAGTCCATTGACCGTCTGATTGGCTACGGTACCCACATCGCAGGAATCGTATGTATAAGGCCACTGTTGAGACGTGAGAACTCGTATCCAACTAAGCAATATAGATAGACTTTACAGACCATGCCCTCGAGACTAGCACCATAACCTGCACGACCAAGATTGCCCATAGTCCAAACAGCGGGCCACAAGCCAACGACGTTGTTGACACCAGGTAAGACAACGGAGACTTCGATCAAGCCACCTGTGAAACAGAACTTGTTCCATGTGGACATCATACCACCCTGGAAATGAAGATCGTGGGTCTCTTTGCGCGAGAGGGTGATTTCCAGTGCTCCGTTTCTGGTGGTAATGGCAGCAGGATCATACCATTCCATGTTGTTGGTTTGCCAGTAGTGGAGGTCAACGGCTTCCCAGTAAGGGTCGTCACCGGGATAGAATGTGCGGCCATCAGTATTGAACTCGTCACTGAAAATGAGTTGCCAATCTTTGCCATTTATGTAGTCTGGTTTCGTATAGACGTCCGAGGGCGTGTCCAAGTCGATTAGGCCCCAATTGCCGGCCATGTCAGGCACTTGGCCAGAAGCATTGATACCTCCGAGGTTGAAGCCTCCCAGGCGGGCTTGTGTATGTCTAGTGAAGTGACTAATGATGGGGTATCCAGCACTGTGCACATCTGTGAGCGGTGAGAATTGCACATATTGGGAAAGCGACTTACAATAGCGCAACCAAGCCCACCAAGAGTACGGTGAGACAACCCAAGTTCTGCAGTCCACGAGTGGAGAAGAGATTCAGATCCTGGTCGTTCTTCCTATCTCTGCGGGGGTCAGGGTTGTGGAGGTAGTCATCCTGCTCAGGAAAATCCGCAGACAGTCGGGCACCCCAGGCGGAGGGGTCGGGCGAGAGCGAGAACTGGCATTGGACTAGTTAGAGTCCGAGTCACCAATTCAATCTGGATAGCACATACCTTCTCTGATATTGAATTTGATACAGACGGGGATGAGCTGTATCGACCGTCGTCCTGCTACAAAACAGAAGTATGAGATGGGACACCGGGTTCGTGAGACCGTCTGGTGCGTACCAGAGACGCTACGCTGCCCACGCTGCGAACCGATCGAGGAGGTTGAGAGAACGCCGCCTGCACGCCAGGAGTGGATGATGCGGAATTTGGAGACAAAAGGTGGGTTGTTGAAGGTGAATTGTTCTGGAAGTAGCGCTTTTGCGCGTTGGGACCAACGGAGGCCATGACGGTGAGAGGCCTTCAGGCAAAGGAGCGTGCGGGGAGACTAGGCCAGTATAAAAGTAGCGGGAGGTTTGTGAAGTAAGGACAGAAAAGGCGAAGGTATTCGTACAACAACTGGCGGCGAGGGCGGGGATGTGGGAGGCAGTGGGGAAACAAGGTCACATCCAACCCGACAACTAGCCCGACAACACGAGCGCCCGCACTGACGCCCGCATTCTCGTCGGCGCCAGTCGCGACCAGCTGCGAAGTAAAAAAATATTAATGATTCACGCTCCCCCTTCAAGAAAGTGATGCAAATCCCTTGTACACCGTCGCTATAACCCAACAATAGGCCGAGGACAATGAGCCATGTGCTACAGTTGAATTGTCAAACGAGCGAGTTTCCTGTTCTATTTGCTCAGAACGTCAGAAGTACAGCCAACCATCTGCCACAGCACTGAGCATGGGCATCGGGTCTCAGTGTTTCACGACACAAGATGACCATTCGATGAATTTCTGCTCGGCCATACACAACTGTCTGCATACTGTGACGGTGCTACGGTACCCCAGCTAGGTCGACACCATCGGGTGATCCACATGCATTTGCACATCCGACGACTGACTTCCGTTTTCCTCGTCACCCTCACGGTGTGCCACGGTTGCGCCAGCTCCTTCAAGCAAGTTCAGTATCCCTCCACGACTTCTACCCTCACGCAGGTCCACCACCGCTTTCTCCACCCTAGCCAGGCCCGTCATATCTCCCCCTTCGCCGCCTACCTCCAATCCTTGCTCTGCTGCTAGCTCGTCGATCTTCTTTAGCCGAGTTAGTATAGCTTCGTTCGCCCTAAATAGCGCATCTCTCCTCGTCGACGCTGTGGACGGCCCCGCACTATCTGCGTCAGATGAAATAGTTACTTGCTCCAGCATGTCGAGTAGTTGTGCCTTTTGCGCGATGTAGTTTTGTTGAAGGGCAACGGGACGATGTGCAATCAGAGCATGGGTCGTCCTTGCTTCTTCTTCCATTGGCTGCAGCCCAAGATCGTCCAGGGAGGGATATGTATATGTATTTTTGTCCAACCAACGATCCAGCGCTGAGACGGCATCTTTTGCCCTCTTCGCCTTGTCTCGCTTTGACGGCCGGCCTTTCTTTTTCACAGACTTGGCAGTGTTGTTTGATGCTGCAGCTTCCGGTGGCAGGATTGTAGCAGGATCCGCATCGTCCGGTATAAAATACTCTCGTGGCAATACGCTCGGGTTCTGCGGTCGGAGGGACGAATCCGGAAGGATATGAAATGCCTG
>JSYW01000871.1:0-13273 GCA_000787475.1 Lentinus polychrous | reverse complement strand
AACAAACTCTCAAATATGTCTGCAAGGCTTGAGCATATCGTCTTGAATGAGAGGTCGAGAAGGTTGTACTGACCGATTGGAAGAGCAATGTGCTTGAGGGCATGCAAGGATGGAGTAGACGTCGACGGTTGGGAGAAGAAGAAGGTATACATCCCAAACAAGGCTACCACCTTCGCCATGGGATGGCTACTCGCACCCACACGCTCTAAGGAATGCTGAGAATGAGCACCAAACAGAATTGTTGTGATTCAACATACCCGCAAACAGCCTCAGCGTGACCTCGAGGAATTTCTCTCTAGCTCGTGCATCAAACACTTTGAAATGGAGCCAAGTCCATCCTTGTTCATTCCATATCGTCTTGAAGAGAGCAAACGGAGACTTTCGATCGCTTTGTAGATATGTCTCGGAGAACGCCTGGGTGAGGAGTGAGATATCCTCTCGGAGGGGATAGACATATAAAGATGAGGTGAAGTACGACGGTTGCAAAGTTATTTCCCCGCGTGTGGTTGTGGGTGCTGGTTCCGTAGACATTGCAGTAAAGTCATGCGGCGGTTCCCTGCAAGCTCCTGAACGCGTCTCTGGCCGGGTCACTAGACGCCGGTGCATGTGATCGTGTTCACGAGCCGCGCGTGACAGGCCGTCTTGGACCCACAAGTTGTCAAGTTCACAACGGACGCGACTACCTCGGCCACAATTCTGCCTATCGGGACCATTGCTCTGTCCCCGTTACTGCCATAGCCTTGCCTATCCTCTCTGTATAAATGCTATAATTCTTGCCCAGCCACTCTTGCGGCCAATCCACGAACCATGTCAAAACTTCTCCGCCGACCAACCCGTGTCGAGTGCTTTTACTGCCAGTCCCAGGTCGACCCACGGGATCCTCGCTCCTTCCGCTGCCCGGAATGTGATTGTTGGAATAGATACGATGCCAATGGAGAACTAATCTCTGACGAACCTGCAATGCATGATGAAAGCCTCAATTCGAGATCATTTGCCCGACGAGGTATGTCTGCTAATATCTCTTCGTCTGTCTTGACGGTTCAGGCTATATAGATTTCGTTCGATAATTGAGCCTCACCTAGGAAAGACCGTATACCCTCTCAATATGGATCTTCTCCTCTGTTCTGCCATACATGCCAGACAAATCAAATGCTACTGTCGAATCTGTTGTCAAACTACCTTCCACCACCCGACGTGCGTGCATCCCGCTCTTCACATTGATGTCATTCACTTACTCACTTATGTGTACAATAGGATCCTGAATACGAAGAACGACTGGAACGACTCCCAGAATATCAAGCGTCCATAGAGACGCGTTACCCTCCCGTGTGCTCTAATTGCCTACCTGCCGTGGAAGAAGAGATCAAGAATCGCGACAACATGGCGAGGACACGTGCTCTTGGTGGATTCCTCAAAGACACGAGAGGAAAGGACAAGCGGCGGCAGGTGCTGAAGATACACGGCGAGAAGGAGAAATTTGAAAAGAGCCTTCGAATGTGGCGGATTAGAGGGTTTCTGTGGTTCGGGACGTTGCTTTTCACCTTGAGCGTCTACTCAGCAGGTACGTAGTATGTTTCTTGGGCTATTCTCGTTGCTCACTGTTATCTGTAGTTGCTGCTGGTTTCAGCATACCACAAATACCTCATATACTCCTCCCTATAATCCCCTCAGTAATATTCATATCCCTATTATGGACCGCTTGGGATCCTACCTATACACTAGTCAAGCGCGCGGAATTTCAAGGACGTGCTGTACGGCAAAAAGGGAGAAAAGAATATAATGTGAGTTGTCACAGACGACGAAAGCTTGGACCTAAGCTAACAATCCGATGGTAGGTCCTACAAAGTATAGCATGGCTTTCTAGGCTTATAGTATCCATGTTGTTCGCTCTACGGTGGTGCAATCCAGAATGGCAATACCCACCTCTAGGAGAACCGACGTCAAAGAATACCCGAACGGTCGCTTCAGCCCTCTTGGCCACAGAGCTATTGGTATGTACCGAGTAGCCAATACTTAGTAACGTTAACCCCTTACATTTGATGACAGGTTGTCATTCGCTCTTTCATCGTTCTCCGTATTCAACGCCCGCCATCCGTGCATCTCCTTGACGGGTCATCCCAACGACCATCCCGAGCAGGCGTCACACCCACACCTTCCTCATCTCGCGCGACTTCACCGACCGCATCAACATTCCCTAGTACAGGCACAGAATCAGACTTACTCGCACCTCTATCGCTCAGCAACAAGCCTGTTATCCCGCCTTCGACGCACCCGGTCTTTGGCGTACCTTCCTTACCTGTAGCTCCTGGACCACCTGCTGCTTCCGCAGCTGACATGAGTACGATGGACGACGAGGATGAAGAAATGTACGAGAAGGACGATGATCCAGACGCGATGGACTGGAGTCCAACCTCATCCCCCGTGAAACGAAAAGCCAAACCTTTGCCCAATGCTAGAGCCACTGACGACGGGTCGTGGCTTCGTCCGCAAAGGTTCTTTGCACCGGAGGAGCCTACCGGCTTGGAGAATCTATTCGAGAGAACGATCAAGTTGGTGGATACAGATAGCGAGCAGTCGGCCTTGAGACAGAGACATAGGCATGGGCAAGATGGCCTCGTTTGGGTCATCACGAAGAGACAGTTGTGGATAGGTATTGCGATCTTGGTAACTGTACTATTGGTCCCCATGGGATCGTATGCTTGGTGGGTTTGGCGGGCTCGGAAGATACATCTTGCTCTGTCTGTTGTAGAGGATATAGAATCACCATGACATGTGACTGCGTTTTGGTTATTGTTTGATTGTTTGAAAAAAGTGGATATCTATAGGATCTAAGCAAGAGCATCTATATGTCGCATAGAGTAACTACGGGTATATGCTTGGGTATGTTGCACTCAATGTCGGGTCTGTCACGTAGCTTTAGCCGGTGCGTGAACTCGAGAAACATTACATGCGCGCTCACCTTCTCAGCCCCAAAGAGCCTCATCAGCCCCTCGTATACATAGAAGGCGCAGGCATTGGACGGGAATGCTCTGAGTAAACAGGGCGTCAGGCCAGCAAAGTATCCCCTCAACCCGACGGTTCTGTAAATCCCGAGCAACGTATCACGGAACTTGGGCTTGGGTGCATTGAGTGGTACAGCCATCATACGACTGTTGTAACAAAAACGCCAATCATGTCGATAGAGCAGAGACGGTCGAGAAAGTGTCAACGTACTTTTTGATGTTGTCGGCTGGAATAGCCATAAACCAGAAAGCGAACGACCCAAGACCTCCAGAGATGAAGTTCGCTGTCCCGGTACTCATCTCAAGTGCAGTCCCTTCCAGTTTCGAACATGTTCTCATCAACGCCTCAAAGGAACCGAACATCCACAGAAAGTTTGCTCGGAATGCCAGACTGCCTGTGAAGCCTGTCCAGAGTCCCAGGATACCTTGACTACGTATGACTTGACGAGCACAGTCGATGGGACCTTTGAATTGCCGGTCTGTCACTGAGCGTTGCGACTGCATCTGTAGTTTGACTGCGGAATATGTGAGATTACAGCATGAATTGAGTTGGTTCTAGCACCGACTAACTCTTCAGATTTTCCATTGGCGTTGCAACCAAGGCACTACAGAAGCACAAGTTCGCGTCAGATTGTGATATACTACATAGCACGAAAACAAGCTTTACCTGGTAAGACCAGCACCAAGGCCTGCTAGTCCATGACCCGCCAATGTGAGCCGCTCTTTGCCTTCAGCACCAGGTACGGGCTCGGTCCAATGATGGCGTATAAGGAAAAGACGGTAATTGTGTAGGGAGCCCAGAAGCACAGAGTCTATGAGTCCCCATCCAACTGCAGGGGGTGTTGCTCCTTTATATAGGGCAAATACGGACTGTGGTAGGTAGCATGTGAGTAAAGTGGGGGGAAGAGTAAGAGCCCGGTATTCTGATATTCAAATGCACCTCATTGCGGACTATCTTGACCAAGCAGTCTATTGTACCGCGGTATGTTCCTGGAGGGGAGCATTGCAAACGCGTCTTGATCGTGTCAAACCTGGTGCATTCGCCAGAGTATGAGTCGGAAATTGTTTGCTAAAGCACTGTGACCTGTTATTAGACTCCCTCCGAAGAAAGGTGCTGAAGCGACTCACCTAGTATCAGCACGAGCTTACCCGTGTCCCACTGCAACCTAACATGATTCATTCCTTTGAGGTAGAGTGATCAAGTACAGAAGCACAGGATAATACCTTGGTGAGGCCTAGACCATAGCGATTTCATTGTCAGGTTGCATTGCCGGCAGTGTTGAACTCAGCGAGAACTCACCGCTGCCAATGCCTGCAATTGCGCCTACGATGCGCAGATGGCCACTAGGATTCACTTCCTCCGTCATCTTTCGCGCTACCCGCAGGCCCACCACGCAGAGAAAGGTGTTGCTTCAAGGACGGACGCGAGACTCATCATGTTTCTCTGTCACTCGTCAGGCAGCTGTATTGCCGAACCCCCAGTCCAGAAAGCCGAAGTAATGACGTAGACGCCCAACCCCCGCACAACGTGTCTCGATCGATCTGTTTCGAGTCTTTCGACCAAGTTCGCCGGGTCAGGCCATCGTGGCACACCCACCGGAGAACCTCTCAGGATTGACTGGTCGAATGCATAGCTTTGTCCCTGTTCCTACTGCCCAATTCCCTCATTGCCATGCCAGAGAATGAGCAACATCCTCAGCAACCTCCTGAGGAGAAACAATGCAGGATCTGTCTCGACGGAGAGGATCCTGCTCTCGGCCGACTCATCCGACCTTGCTTGTGCAGAGGGTCTATCAGCGTAAGTTAATATTTGCTTTTTACAAACTTGCAGAATGCCTACGTGAGCTCTGTGCAGTACGTACATGTGAAGTGCTTGCAGAAATGGAGGACAACGTCCCCCTCCCAATCGGCATTCTTCCGTTGCCCTCAATGCGGCTATAACTATCGTTTCGCCCGAACCCATGTCGTAGGGATTGCTACCAACCCAGGTACGCTATGACCGAATCCAATCATCAAGAAAGCTGCTCTAACAGCTCTCATATAGCCATCGTCGGCGCACTCTCGGCTATCTTGTTTACCATCCTTGTCTTATGCTCATCCTACATAACCACCTGGATACTCGCTAGTGACGACGGATATGATTCATACTTCTTTATTACACCTTGGACTGCCTTCCACAACCTCGTGCGCACTGCCGCAGAGATACTCACCGATGGTGGATTCGACGATAAACTCCTCACATATACCACCCCTCGGAAGATCAAAACAAAGTCAGGTCCGCCTGGCTTCTTAAGGAGGTTCATACGAAGATTCCTCCTCGGCCTGCCTGTTGTGGGGGCAGGCGGGCTCATGCAGATTCTGTCAAGCATACCTATGTCCTTCCACTGGTTCCGGATGAGGTCCCGGTCATCTAGAGGCAACTCTCGAGATTTCGCGACGCTCGTCATTGTTGCACTGGTTCTTGTAGGTGCGGGCAGGTCAGTGAAATATTCGCATAACCTCTCCCCTGTACGTCTGTTGACTACTCATCCATGCACAGAGCCCTCTTCAAGGTGTACCAACTCACCGAACGTCTCGTCAAGCGAGCCTTGCTTCGTGCGGAAGAAGCAATCCTCGAAGTCAACTAACCGCTTTCGCTTTCGCATATTTATCATCCGTGCCTCCACTTCTTGCAATTGGATATTGAATACCCATATTTGATTCATGGATGTACAGCAATGTACATGTGTATTTTGGGAACCATACTAACATACGGATCGCCGCGCATTACAGCTTTGGACACTACATACATAATAACATGGGCTTGGTATCTACTCCACAACGAACACATGAGTGCAGAATTGTCCATACATCTCCGGGGAGAATTGCATAGTACAAGAGAGGATGTGTTGTTAGGGCAAGGATCACCAATTCCGCCTCAGCTGCCTCTTGATGTTCTCGTACGCCGCCTTGGTTTCTGTCCGGTCAGGAGCAAGCTCTGACAGATACTGATCCACAGCCTGGTCAATCCTGTAGACAGGGAACTCTCCTCTGGCTGTCCTAGCACCGCCAGCTTGTGGCCTCTTGGTTTCCTCCAGCCAATCCGTGAGCAAAATGGCAATATCCGACGAGAGATGCTGCACGTTCGCTTGCTGGTTGAATGGAGGGATTTGCGACTCGTACATCTCATGGAGAATATCCCATACTTCTGCATGGGGTACTCCGCATTGGATGAGTATCCGTGGCGCCCAGCCGAATGGTACGACTGCCTTGTTTGCGAGAGCAAACCGGACGAGTAATGAGGCAACGTGTCCTGTTGGGAACAGCAAGCATGAGACAACCAGTCATATCACACGAGGCATTGAGACGTACGGAGTGGGAAAGCACTCTCTGACGGGTAGAATCTGGTTCCAAGAGGGACAACCTTCGAAGAGATGCGGTCTGCGGCGGCGGCAGGTTCAACGCCTTCCATTGCTACAGATATTTCAAACTTCAGCATGGCCCCACTATCACTGGTGATCCAACTCACCTTCTTCGAATAGCTTGTTCCATATGGGTCTCACGATGTTGTCGTCGCGATGTTCAGAAACATGCAGGATAAGCAGCTTGATGGTAGGAAGATCGAATGGCACGGCGTATCCTTGATACAGCTGAGCATCGTTGTTGCAATCAGTACGCTTGGGACGCTATAGAACTTATGGAGAACTGGTTTGCACACCTCTGTGATGTTGAACAAGGCTTTGCTCAACAGTTTGATCTTTGCGCCAACGTCGCCGGGTTGGTCGGCAAGGGGCAACAGGGCATGATACGTTTCCAGCTGAACCTGTGCCACTTCCAGTTTCTCTTCGAGTTCCGTGAGGAATGCAACAGCAGTTTCATGCTTGCCTCCAATAGAAACAGGATGCGACTTGGCATTGCCAACTGCAAGGGTGAGGTATTCCAGCCGGGCTTCCAGCGGAAGGTCAAATCTACATATACAAGTGGCAATACAAGTGGCGAGGTTAGCACAGGTCGGATAAAAGGATGCGATGATGGGAAGATAGAACGAACTCAGTGGAATCGGCCAATGCACCAAGCACCTCTGCTGCACGAAGGGGTTGTCCATCTTTGACGTAGAATTGCCATAATAATTGATATTTCTCAACGGTTGCAGGCTCTCTACGTAGGTGAGCCTCGAGATACACTGGTCGCATCTAGATGTTCGAACCCGCGTCACTATCAGTATGTGGAGTCGGAAACAGTTCGCAACGACACTCACATCAAGGAGCTCGTCAGAGAAGCCTCGCTGGATAAGCCAATCATACAACGTCGAGTGAAACATTTCATCTTCACTGGCAAGTGCCAACTCATACGCATGCCTCTTCACGGTCTGAGGGTCATCCGGAGCTCCTATCTGCGTGGCAGCTTTGTCACTCCGCTCTTCGAAGACTTGCAAAGAGTCAAGGACAAGGTCGTAACAGTGTAACCTGCGCTGCCAGAACTCTGCTCGGGGGTCATTGGCGGGACATCCAGCGTACCAGTGATCTTGCCCTTGATGGTCACTATCGAATACTTGAGCACAATATAGCGGCAGCTCGATCGCTCCTGTATCGATCCAGTCAGTGAGGGTCATGAAAGTCCTGCTACAAGTAAAAGCACCTTTGGCATAGTTCAACTGTTGGTAGTCGCCAACAATCTCCCGTAGCTTCTCGAACTCAAGGATCCGGGCTCCTTTGGTGAACAGCCTTGAAATGAAATAGTTAGAGAAAAGTGGAGGATACGAAATGCTTGGATGCATACCGCAGCGATTCAGAGAGCCAATTCTGCCTCTCGGCCGGGTTCTTTGTCTCTGCGGCTTTGCGGACGTTCTCTCGTGCCTAACCGAGACTGTTAGCAAGTGCGACATTCACGAGTCGTGTGTTGTATACCTTGTAGAGCATCACATCGTCGGTACTGCAGAATGAACCGCACCGTTCCTGGAGGACTTCGCTGATAGTGTCAACCTGGAAACCGACTTGAACGCCTGATACAACGTCAAATGTAGAGAGGTGCATACGCTGATCTGCTGGCCAATCTGTTGGTTGATGACGACATTGACTAATGCTCGCGAAGCATTCACGCCATCTTGTGCTGTGACGAGCTGCTCGAATGTCAATGCCTGGAGCACCTTTTGTACCTCCGGATCGCATCTGGGAGTTAAGGTTAGACTGGTGAATGCACGCAGAAATATGAACGTAAAACATACTGGGCGATGAGTTCACCAATCCTATGGTCAGTGAGTAGGAGAACAAATGAGATTGCCTCGATGGTGCGAGAGAGTAGGCTGAGCAACTGAGATACGGATGCTTGTTCCACCTGCAACAAACGTCAGATGAGTTCCTCAGTTACCTACCGAAATCGTGAAGAAGAGAAAGAGTAGCTACCTTCCATGCTTCCTGCTCAGCAGCTGCTCCTGAGCGGACACCTGCATGGTCTCCGGGCGCGGAGTGGAACAAATGGGGGTTTCGATCCAGCAGCTCTTTCAGCGCGAACAAGTTCTTTTGGATGACAACGAGGACATCATCGGAAACGTTCGGTTCCTGCAAACCGAAAGGACTGGGTGTATCTCACGGTGAGCTGCATGACATTTCAACTGGTAGACAGTGGAGAAGACCTTACCCAGGCTTCACTACCTTTGCCTTCCATATCGGACGGACAAGGCGGGCGAAATATAACGCCAACCCCTCTCGTCTACCACTGAACGTAGCTGTACCTGAGCCTTCGCCTGTCAAGAAGAATTGAATCAGCGCCTTCAATCGAAGTTATAGGACGCGTACTGGTGCCATAAGTCGTTCGTTCTGTCCATATCGGCCTCTCTCCAAAGTCATAGAATGCTTGTCTTGCCACAGCAGCAAGGTCAGGGTTCACGGTGCTGATGGTGCCCACGTGTGATTGTTCTCCCATGTCAAGGAATGTGTTTCCCGCCGCGAGAGCTAGTAGCATAGCGCATGTTTGGTCCCGTCCAAAGCTGAATGCAAGGTTTAGGATCGTAGCGTAGCGGTATATTGCATATAGTTTACCTGTCGCGGAATTCAATCAGAGGCTGCGCATTGCCCTCAACTTGGTATTCTTCAATGACCGCCTGCAGGTAGTCCAGAGCCCTCCGCTTCGCCAAGAATGTCAAGCCTACGTTCGTGAGGATCATGAACTGTCGTGACGGTTCAGAGAACTGAGTAGATAGTTCGTTAGTTAGGGTGGGAGCAAGACAATCAGATGGTGTGGCTGCGGCGGCAGCGAGTGGTGGCCGGGGAACGGGAGCCATGGCCCAAGTGCGTCCAGGGATAGTGAGCAAGGTCGCGTACTCTGTAAGTACGGGCCTATTAGGTCCTTGTACAGCGCCGTACGTGTTGTACTGAGGCTGTTGAGGTTGCATTTGTGGTGCGTGCAATTGTCCCAAGTTCCCAATCCGTGTCAAATCCGGAGACATGCATAACAGGAAGTCGGTATCTTCCGTTTCACCAGGTTGAGCAGCAATAGTTAAACCAGCTTCGTAGGCAGCAATATCGAGAGCTGACACAATGTAGGGCCTGGACGTGATTTGTTGCGTCTGCTGTCCAAGACCATAGGAAGGGCCTGGCGGCGGACGCATAGGGTTGAGTGCTTCATCAGGGTGTATCAGGTTTGCTGGTGGCAACCGGACATGGATAAGTTGTAATTGTCGCGTAATAGACGAACTTGTGCCAAAGAAGAGTCGTACGCCGTTCGTGGTGATCGCCATCAGCTGCGCATTGTATTGTGAACGGCCAGGTTCAAGTACGTGCAACGAGATGATGGAGAATGTTTTCGGTGTGAGGGCCGGAGAACCAGGTGCTTTGTCCTGCGCAAGCTTGTAGAGGTTCGAGATTGTTTGTAAGTGTTGCACTGCCTTGTCACCATTCGTGCGGTATACCGAGATTGTGTTATTGACGGTGAGGGTGTAGAAGATGTTCCTGGACAGGTCGGACACGACGGCTGTCATTCGATCTACCACAACACTGTTGTGAATATAAGTTCTTCGCCGGAGAAACGCGTACATACCTTCTGCTTTAGCCGAGCCAAGCCTGGGAAGCAAGCTCTGAACTCCGCCAACAGAATGGTTGATGAGTTGGACGCGTTTTCCGAACCACCCCTCCTTCTCCTGATAGTGAAGCTCATATAGGTGTCCGTCTTGCACGCCCGTCATGAAGATACGACCGTCATTTGTACCAGCTACCGAGGACATCTCTACCTCGCAGGGCACCGACATATCTGTGGCGTACAGCTTGATCTCCTTGCGGGTTCGATTACTAGGTCCCGGGACGTCTGTAACAGACACGCCTATGAGTAGGATGGAGACTGGTGTGCATAGAACCAGCAATGAGATGATCTCGTCAATGAACACGCCTGGTTTGGGCTTCACCAACGCGACATGCGTGATGACGTCGGGTTGGTCGACAAAGGAACTCAGGCCTTCCCTACAGATACATATATTTAGTAGCATGTATGGCAAGACATAGATAGAGAATTACCCCTCAATATAGTCCCACAGAAAGAGGTTGTGGTCAATGGTGATCCATACACGGTCAATCTCAGGAAGAAGGCCCATGTGCGTAGTGACATTGGTTGCTATATTGGCGTTGAGAAGAGTTCCTAGTGACAGGGACACTAGACATACTGTTATAGTACTGGAAGAGTGACTCTGGAATCCGCACCAATCGCCTCTTCTGGAATGGTACCCGGTAATCATCGGGGAACACGCTGTATGAAGCTGAGGACTGCAACCCGGCTGCTCAATGTTAGTGAGGGAGCTTGAAAGAAGGTAGTGTGTGCATACAAGTTATCAGCATTTCCCCCAACTCTGGTACTGCCTGAGCATCCTTGACGAACTGATCATGCAATACCCTACTTGCGCTCTGCAAAGCAGGCAGGTCCAGCAGTGGTGTAGGGCCTGGCGAGGGCTGAGGGCCCTTGCCATTGACAGACTTTGGAAACGAGGTAGAGGCGGCGGCGGACTGTAACATGACGAATGGAGACAAGGAGAGGGCAGTATGGCGGCAGCCCTGCGAGGACGAACTTCGAAGGGCCTTGGAGGTCTATTGTGCTTCACTTCACCAGACGCGTCTTTTTCGTCCTGCACGCGTTGTGTACGTAAGCACCCAATTTGGGCACCAACGTCGACGGGCCGCCCGGAACGGGGAACAATGGGTCACGGAGTCAAAGGTTGAAAGTTGAAACCAACACCTTGACCAGCGACTTGCCCGCCCCTGGGCCAAAGCCCGCCAGCCTCCTCACACAAGGATAAGTACCCTCGGTGGGTCTCGAGGTAGGCCCATCCCTCTTTCTTTTCCCCTTCGCCACACACAGTCTCAGGCGTCAACCTCCCACTCAAGGCCTCAAGATGAAAGGCGACAAGCCATCGACTATGCAGAATGCTGTGGACACCGCTATTTTCAATCCTACCTTCCACCCTACTCTTCCACCCTTTTCAGATGATTGCTGGAGGCGCATTCTTGAGTCTTCCGCGGCCACTCATTTTCGGAACGATCAACTTGAGTTCCTGGGCGACGCTGTAATCTACGCCACTGTTGGTCATCTGCTTCTCAACGCCATCCCTGACGGAAGCCCTCATATGTACACCGTGAGTCTTGATACAGAACAGATACACTGCCTTTTTCAAGCGATGGCTCCCCCAGCGTACTCGGCCAGCCCTAGTTTCCAACCGCACCTTCTGCATGATTGCAGATAAATTCAATCTCTCTAACGTCCCAGCCGATGTGTCTGCTTCTCTCAGAGAAAGGGGCTTTGGTCTCGGTCGCTTCTACCCTAGGATGATCATCGAGAAGTCCATCAGGAAACCTGTTGCTGACTTCTTCGAGACTATAATCGCCGTCTATTTCCTGGAAGGTGGATTCCATGCTCTATGCGAGTGGGCCAAAGCCATCTTCGCTCCTCTCATTGCTGCGGTTAAGAGATGCTTCTACCGCGAAAGGTGGGTTGTCTCATGCATGTCTCCTTCATATGGATATCTAATACAGCCTAGCCCCATACCGCTTCCACAGCTCAGAGTACTCTCTCCTCTCCTGCCCACCGGAATCCGGAAGCGGGGGAAGGAGTCCTCATCGAAATCGCGCCGTGTCCCCATTCCAAGGAATCGAACCCCCATTATCAGGCCCACAATTGTCAGGACCGAAGTCACCGCGGCCGCCGCATCTACGTCAAAGACCCCAAGGATCAGGGAACTCTCTGCTATGCTCATTTCTGATTGCAATGTAGAGAGCGCTGCAAAGTCTACGTTGAATGGTTAGTTTTCCTTCGTTCATCGGCAATCGTACATGGTATGTAACTGACGACCGCAGGTCAAGGCTCTACTGTCGGTAAGCCGGCGGGTCCGCCCCAAGCTAACCCTGGTTCTAGCACAGTAGAGCTGTCATCCAGGGAGATCATCGATGTCGATGCCCTGTTCTCTCCTGGGTCCTCCGCTGAGAATTGCATAGACCTCACTGTGGACGCCGATGATGATGACGATGCTCCTGCTGCTGCTGAGGATTCTGAAGATTCTGATCGCACGCTGGTTGACACCCCTCGTTTGTCCCCTCACGGGGAAGATACCGTCGGCATGTCCCAGGTATTGAAGGAGTTATCCAAGGACTCGACATCAGCTGATGAATCGGACGATGCCCATGCTAGCAGTGATTCTGGCAGGGGCTACAGTCCCGATTCTGAACTCGATGTCGAGATGAGCCTGTATGAGGACATGGACTTGGGTAGTGAGGCAAGCCTGTACGAGGACATGAATCTGGGCAGCGAGGAGAGCTACTACGAGAACATGGACTTCAGTAGCGACGAGGAGGTAGAACAAAGCAATGCCCAAGGTCATTTCAAGTACAGAGCCGAGCCGCCGAAAGGATCCGCATACAAGCAGAAATACCTGGACCCTCAGGATACCGACGATGAAGACATCGTGCGGAGTATGGTTATGGGAGGCCTAAGGTACTTCCATGCTGGTATCCCTCCTTCAGCCTTATCAGACGACCAGGCCGTACTGCGTGTTTACAGCTAAACTCCGCTGACCCCGGTCGCCTGTCTTTCATTCCCATCTTTCCACTTCTCTCTCTCGCCTCCCGTTACAACATCCCTATATTCCCTCCATGCTACCCCCGTATTCTTGCGTACGAGATTGTCTACATTGATGCCGTTTCTTCTATCTTTATGCCTAAGTTCGTTCATGTACCCCTACATGCCTGGATGATTATATGCCTTGGATTATTGCGAGCGAAGCGAGCATACACCGGCTATAGGGGGTGATGTCCCCGAAC
>JSYW01000870.1:0-33744 GCA_000787475.1 Lentinus polychrous | reverse complement strand
TTATCTAGTTGCGGTATGCCATCAATGAAAACCTGCGTCGGTGTCGCTCCCAATGCGAGGGGATGACTGTCCCAGATGACGAGATCTACGAGTGGATCCGTACTAAGCAATCGGTATTTCGCTTGGATTGATGAATAGCAAACGCACCTGCATCCCACCCTGTACAACGCGGAGTAAACGTCAATTTATCAGAAAGTAATAGGAACTGGTACAGGTACAAACCTTCTTTCACATATCCGATGCGATGGCTCATCCCCATTACCTCAGCCGGGGTGCTAGTTACCGACGCGATTGCCAAATTCTCCGGCAACCCGTATACATATGCTTGTTGAGCTTCATAGAGGAGGTGACGAGAGTCCAAGACTGGATGATCGCTCTACGAGATTGCAAAGTGTCGGCTGTCCTCAGGAAGCGTCAAGGTCACATGCTGCCTCCACATACCTTCATTACGACTTTCAGACCGTTCTTTGCCAGCAGGCGAGGAGCAAACTCTGAGCCACGGTAAGCCTCGCGTTTGTAGCTGGGGAGCATAGTTTGAGAAGGTCAAAAGTTGTCCCAATTGATGGAATTTACCGGGCGTTGGTTGCAAACATGGCCACCGCAGGAGGGTGCTCTGGTGTTGACGATTAGTAGGTGGATCACTCATCGTCGGTGTCGAGGTACACTCACCATATGCCTTCTTCAACGTATCCGGCACCTATGGTGTGTTCAATAAGCGCGACCCATAGTGTCGTAGCTCGAGACTTACCAAGTACGCCTCATGTGCATGGTGGAAGGCTGCAACAGGGAATTGGAACTCGTTAGACAGCTGTGCGCGCAAGTACAATGAATTCGTGATTCACGCAAAGAGGATGGTCTTAGGAACGTACCCGCACAATGTCATCGAGGTCGACAGTCTCGTAGCAATGAACTTGGACCTAAGCAAAGGCTCAGAAGGGACACTCTGCAGAAATCGTGTAGTGACTCGCCTTCACTCGGCCTCGTAGAACATCTACCAAAGCTTCCCATTGAAGGTCTTCCGGGAAAGCACCGTCGGTCAAAGTCGACCAATCGCCCTCCAAGACCTTCTGGCAATACTGGTCCTGTGATCTCTGAATTTCCCTGGCTTTGTTGTAACTGTAGAGCTCTGAATTAGCGGCATACTCTTTGTCGAGGAGAGAAACCGGCCGAACGCTTCGCGGAAGCCCCATATTGTGTCCATACGAGTCATTCCATAAACTCTGCCTGTAATACCCGTCAGCAGGGCTCATGCTGTAGGAAGACAGATACACATACTCGGATTCTCGCCTGCATTTCATAGGCGGGTGAATGAATGCTGCTATTACTTACTTCGATAGCACAGTACATACCGCATGCGTGTCTGTCCTGATTGTCAGCAATGCTTATTTCCGACCCCAACAAATGAACTCACTTCATCTGGCGCCATCTAGGCCGATCAACATCTTCAGGGAAAGAAGAATTGATTTGATATGGGGGTTCTAGAAGCATTGAACTCGGTGTTCGCTCCGGCGTAGAACGCAGTTTGATGGTGAAACCCTGTCCGCCTACAGACGGAAACACTTGTTACACTTCCCTCAGCGACAGACGAAGAAAGACACAAACCGATGGCAATGGCAGATCCCGGGAGCACAAGGGCCGTTGTGACACCCCCAGAAATGGAGAGGGGGAATGAATCGTCGTGTGTGTTCAAGCCATCCAACGCTCTCAGCCAAGGTTGTACCGGTCCTTTAATGGAGTTATCATCAATTGCACCGTCGAGTTCGGGACTAGGCGAATCTCCCAGATGGGAATGAAGATCCACAATACTGCATTCGGGATGAGGAGACGCAATAAAAACAGCTCAATCTGATAGTCCGTACCCAGGCGTTACCCAAGCACCCTTCACGTCGACAACGTCCAAATCGCTTCCGAGAGCCTTGAGTTGACCATTCCGCACTTGACCAATACCCTTGATGATACCCTTATCAAGGAGGATATCCGCTTCGATGACTTCAGTGCCGTTCGCACCCCCGGTCCAAATCTTGGCGTTCTTTATGAGTACTGGCTTTGTCCCAGGAACAAACCTATCTGATTGAGTGCGCTTGTGGAATTCGGGTGAGGGACCTGGCTTTGCTGCTAGAGAACGGCAGCGAGCGAGCGAAGCAGCCGCATGCGGAGGTAGTCGCGCAACTCGGTATGCGTCCCATGTATGCCAGACCTGGTAGTATGCCGTGCCAGTGAAAGCCAAGAAGACGCATCCATAGATGAGTGCACGAAGGTTGAACCTATGTTTGCGGCGTTCATCCGAGCGCAACTGCGCTGTGTCAAGAAGACTCTTGACCATGGTGGTAGTGAATCAGACGACCCTGAGAGGTATTCTCTACCTCTCCTCAACGTGAAGCCAGGGTGTGCACGACGTCGAACTGGAATGCTCAGAATGTCCCGAAGTCGCGTGCTATCAAGCGGTGACACGGTGTGAAATGACTGAAATGAGGCACGCAAGGGCGCGTACGTAAAGTTGATGACGAGCGCATATTGGAACTCCGCGAATGACTGTGGGTGCGCGTTGAACCAAACGCCCGGGCACAAAGTTACAACTCGAAACAGCCTGAGAGAGGTTTGTTTTCGTTCGCAAAGCGTTCGTGGAGTTCAGGTCGCAAGGTCGGTATAGTTACTGACAACATCGTCACAGGGAGACATGATGTATGGGGAGATCTCCATGGATCTGGACCAACATGACCAACATCCCAATGGCCTAGCCGACACTACCACGCAGGGCGAAGACACACAAGCGACTGAGCTGTCCGGGACAAGGTTTGCACGTTACAATGTTGGTTATGTCTATGACCCTCGTATGATGCTGCACAACTGTGTTCGCGGGCACTCTGAGGACCCCCAGCGAATCTCCCGTATATTTGATGCACTCAAAGCGGGAGGGTGCCTCTCCCAGATGATTCGCCTCCCAATTAGGGAAGTGACACGCGAGGAGGTCTTGCTCGTCCATAGTGAAACACTCTGGGACAAGGTATTGGCCGTAAGCGGTAAGGACCTACTGAATGCACTATGTTGCTTCACCTTTGTGCTGATTATACGACTTAGGTATGAACGAGCAGGACATTGCCGACTCTGAAGCATATTATGAAGAGTTGTCCTTATACGTGCATCCTAACACGCCTCTGTCCGCCCGGTTGAGTTGCGGAGGTGTCATCGAAGCTGCTCTAGCCGTGGCCCGTGGTAATGTCAAGAAATCCTTCGCGATCGTCCGACCACCCGGACACCACGCAGAACCCGACGAACACATGGGCTTCTGCTTCTTCAACAATGTCTCTGTCGCCACAAAGGTAGTACAACAACTCACACCCATCCGGAAGATCTTGATACTCGATTGGTAGGATAAAAGATTTCTCTCTTGTCTTCGCTTGTTGCTAACAACGCTTACCGTAGGGATGTCCATCACGGTGAATAACCTCGAGCCTCCCCATACGGCTAAGCTAATCATTATCTAGGCAATGGAACACAGCGTGCATTTTATACCGACCCTTCAGTATTATATATCTCCCTCCATCGTTATGACGGTGGACAATTCTACCCGAATGGTCCCTTCGGCAGTATGACTTCGTGTGGTGAAGGAGAAGGCGTTGGATAGTGCGTTTGTTGACACACATATTGTCATATATCTTGCTGATCAATGCCACTGTAGCTCCGTCAATATTCCATGGCCCCAGAAAGGTATGGGAGACGCAGATTATCTGTACGCCTTCCAGACTATTGTGATGCCGATCGCATTGGAATTTGCACCTGAACTGGTCATCAGTAAGTTCCAGTTGCGAGCAATGTATTTGCTGTCTCACATTGTCTCTAGTATCGTCTGGCTTTGACGCTGCTGAAGGCGATGAGCTGGGAGAGTGCCATGTCAGCCCCGCAGGCTATGCACACATGACCCATATGTTGTCGAGCCTCGCTAACGGGAAACTCGTGGTAGCTCTTGAGGTAACAATTCATCTTCGACGATTTATGGCATGAGCTCACTTGCCGTACAGGGCGGTTACAATCTGGACGCGATATCTGCATCAGCTTTGGCCGTTACCAAAATCATTCTTGGCGACGCACCTCCATTACTACCTCCGATGATTGCATCGGAGATTGCCACGGAAACAATATGGGAAGTAGCAATGACTCAAAGCAAGTATTGGAAGAGCGTGAACCCCAAAGCTTGTGACCCCCGTGAAAGTACGCTACATCCTATCTTCACACTCAGCACGTTCTCAGCGAGTTTGCTCCCGCAGAGGCAGACGAGAACATTACATGGTCAATACCAGGTGAGCCGAGAAATATCGAACCGCTCCACTCCAGACGACTCAGTCGTTTGCAGAGCTGCTCAAAGCACATAGACAAGACTATCTATATCGTAACCATGGTATGCTCCAAATCCCTTTCAGTGCGGAAGGCATGGAAGAACGATTCGGTGCGCAAGCTGCCTGCACGTATGTACATCCATCCCAAGAAAGGTGACATCAGCTGACCAGTTACAGGCCGGATATCATGGAGAATCCAGTTTTGGTCATCCTTGTCCATGAATTGTGAGTCGTATTGAGATTTGATATGTGACGATCCACATTTAGCTGACAAATGGCAGTGGAAACTTGCGCGTGGAATTGGACTCTGTGGCAATGTGTGATCTGAAGCTAGAACATTCATACCTGGTATATTCTTCACTTGCTGTCTATTTTGTCGACCATTGACCATGATCGTTAGATCGATTTCTCCAAAGACCTCATTCAAAGGGTTCGAACTTCTGGGCATGCTCTCTTGGACATTAACGTCTTCCCCAAACCGGTCGCCGTGAAAAAGGTAAAGACCCTGTGGCTAGTTGTGTCTCGTAACACCTAAATAACAATGTGCAGCGACACGGCAAGAAGACTGAATATCTTGCTGCGGATGTCTTGACTTACGTATGGGATAACTATGTATCGTGCGTGTCGCATGTTTTACTCCACTTCGGAATCGCTCTCACTGATTTGGACCGAATAGGCTTGTCAGTCCCCGGAAAGTTGTATTGATTGGTCACGGACCAGGCTGTGAAGCCATCATGCAACTCGTTGCTGAACGAAGTGAGTAGCAGGCGTCCGCTTTTTCGCCACTCTAACACGCCCCAAAGCCGTCAGTGTCATGAAGTTGGCTATCAGCGTAATCCAAATTGTTGGTAACCAAACGATACCTATGACACCACGAGACGCTCCGGACATTCGAACATGGTATAGAAAGGTCAGTTGATAGAATTTCGCATAGAATCACGTCACCTATTGTCTTTTGATCCAGCATTCACTGGTGATCGTCCCAAATACCCACCGTATATTCACGGACCAGAAGGTCATTGCGAGACATGGAAGTATCATGAGCATATGTAAGTAAAAGGATATCTCATAGCATGTCCTAGGCTCATATCCACGTCTATGTCGCAGCTCAAACGAAGCCCATCAAACTCATCCACGAAGCGCTCCCCATCATTTACCAGACCATTGACCGGTTGCTCGCCGGGAAGAAGGACAAGCAGCAGTGAGCAGCTCATGTTAAAACCGACAGCACATACACGACAGACATGATATCATTCTCTGGGTTACATCATGTTGCATATTCGATCTATCTATTTAGATGATATCCACCAAACCTCTGCTGGGAGATATCACTGCAACCACCTTGCTGCTAAATTCTGTTAGGTCTCCTCCTTGAGTCGCGACAAGATCTCCAAGATCGGTATCTTCTATACCGAGCAATTTCTCCACGTTTGTGCTGGCTAATGCAAGTGCGTCGGTCTTGGATAGTTGACCATCAAGAGCGACCTGTTTACAGGGAGTAAGGCGATTGACCCGACGCGAGACGTTCCCTCGTACTCACCCAACCGACGTCGAACCGAGCATTCCTAGCAGTTGCGGCGCTGCTTGCTCCGATAGCTACCGTCACATTGTGAGCCAACAAAGCTGAGACGGTGTTTGTTGCGGTCAGTGGAAGCCCTGGCAAACTACAAAATGAAGTGAGATGTCATGGAAGATGGGGAGACAAAAGAATCGGTCCATACATTCGCTTGTTCTCCCAAGGGTTCGGGAACGGTCGAACAGGATACAGGATCACGCCAATGCTCGCCTCTCCAATCTCCTTTGCAACCAGATGGGATTCTAATGCCCCGCTGAGCGTAACCTTTAGCGGATGTCTCACTGTAGCGTCGATCTCCTTCTTGAGCTCAATGACAGAAGCGATGGCGTCTGCATCTGCTACATTGACGACGAGTGGTATAGTACCCTATATATCTATCAGCGAGGGCCTGAAGCGAAGAAACGTTGAACTCACATCGACAACTCTCTCGAAGTACCAGCCCAATTCGCCTTGCGCACGACCAAGTAACAAGTTTCGCAGTGCCGTTATCTGAGTGCTTACACTCGGTGTTCCGAGGTGATGAATAGCCACATGCACCGCTGCGATGTTCTTCACAATGGCTCCTTTCTCAAGTTTGTGCTCTGCACCAGTTGAGAATGCCACGCTCAAGCCTGAGAGGAATGCGAACGTCTTCGGAGCCACAACCGCGGCAGTGACGCCAGCTCTGTAAGCCAACCTGATAGCAATAGAAGAGTTAATCTGCTGCGTCTATCTCGCAAGATGAAATACCCACAAAGCGTCTCTAGTTGAGAATTGAAGGCCATCAGAGGCACGGACAATAGCACCATCTCCTCCGACAATACCAGGGACATCTCCGAGGAGCGGGTCAAAAGCGAAACCGTCACTGGTGGATTCTTCGCCTCTGATCTCTTCAAGACCGAGCGGTGAGCCAAAGGAGATAAGTCCGGGCGATATTGAACCTCCCTGGAGGTCGATTACTGTGGCATTTGTAAGATGAATATCTGAGGCGCAGGTCGCTTGGTTTCCAACACATGCAATTCTCCCTGCCCTCACGACAACTGTAGTGTCCCTGGCGGAGCCCATGTCTGCAATCTCCCTACGTTTGATCTGACCAGCTTCCTTGACGTAGATGTGGGAGACATTCCTCAAGACGATGACCTCGCTCTTCGAATGTTTCGGGGCCAAAGGAGGCAGCCCGTCGTACTCTAGCGTCTGCCGAGCTTCTTCGTCGAAGTTAGGTGTCTTGGGCACATCCTGGAAGGACGAAGGTTTGCCGATGGTGTGAGGGGACTTTAGTTGCGCAATTCCATCAATCCAGACTTGTTTCGGTGTTGCACCTAAAGCGAGAGGGTGACTGTCCCAAAGCACGACATCTTCGAGACGTTATTACACGCGAATAATTTCACAGTAAGGAGAGGCGTGCCTGCATCATATCCTGTGAAAAACTCTGTTAGCTGCCTCATTCGACCGCGCCGGACGAAAACTACCTTTCTTGATAAATCCAACGCGATGATCTTGACCGATGATTCCTGCCGGGGTGGTCGTCACGGAAGCCAATGCTAAGTTATGTGGGAGGCCATAGTAATGAGCTTGTTGGGCCTCATGAAGCAAGTAGCGGGAATCCAAAACCGGATGATCCGACTGGCGAAAGAATCAGCGATTCCTCTGAATAATGGTTATGACCGTCATTACCTTCATCACAACTTGTATATCGTTTTCGGCAAGTATCTTGGGGGCAAACTCCGAGCCGCGGTATGATTCACGTTTATATCTTGCGTGTACAGCGAATAACGCGGCTGCAGGAGGACCTCCTACGAAGGGCATGAGTGCGAGACAGGACACCCGACAACTTGCTTCCTACCGTAAGCCGACTTGAGGGTGCTAGGCACTAGATAGGTCTCATGTGCATGATGGAATGCAGCGATAGAAAACTTGAACTCGTTCGTGATCTGCTAGCTGGAATCAGGATTTGTGAATTCCGGCGTTGCGAATGATACTCACTCGGACCATGTCATCTAGGTCAACTGTTTCGTAGCAATGGTTGTGAACCTGCAACAAGCTGATCAGGGGACGGGATACATGTCAAGCAGTGTTCGAGGCTTCCCACCTTAACTCGCCCCCTCAAAACGTCGACCAAAGCTTCCCACTGGTAGTCTTCTGGAAAATCGCCTAGACCAGCCCACTTTCCGGCTTCAGCCTTAGCACAGAAGGTGTCTTGGGCGTCCTTGATTTCTGAAGCCTTGTTGTAGCTACATGGTCCAGGTTATTTTAATAATTGTGAAGCATTATTGATGATAACTTACCCCTGACGGAAAGCCCAGGTGGTGTCCATCCTGGTACCAGAGTATACACGATCTATTCATTGTCAGGAAAGACAGTGGGTGGAGAAGCCACTGAGCTCACCGGGATTTTCTCCTAAAATTCACGAGCTTCATATAAGTGGTTCTTTCCAGAGGAATCGCACCCATGTGACATACCGCAAGCATGTCTGAAAGAAGGAGTCAGAAGTTGATCGACGACGATGAGCTATTGTCTGTTACATACTTCATTTGTCTCCATCTCAACCCTGCGGAGGGATTATACTCGGTGATATTGGTAGAGTATGGGTTCTCGAGCAACATACTCGTCGGAGTGCGCTCCAGAGTGGGTCGCAATTTGACGACGATTCCCTGGCCACCTGCGATCATGTCAAGGGTGAGCCAAGATCGTACTGTACCAGATTGCCAGGAGTACCTATAGCATTGGCGGACCCGGGCAGCACGAGCGCGGTCGTCACAGCACCTGCTATGCTCAGTCTATAGGACTCGTCATGAGTATTGAAACCGTCCAGGGCACGCAGCCACTGAACACGATGTGAGTCACGACGCACCAACGAAGATACAAAGCATACATACCGGAAGAACTGGGCCATGGCGAGAGTTTCCATCGGAGGACCCCTTCAGATTGGGTGCGGAGTTGACACCAAGATGACTATGCATGTCGACGATTCTGGACGGTATATGAGCATTCAACCATCCTGGAAAGTAGGCGGGCTCGGCTTGTACATACCCAGGGGACAACCAGGCACCATTAGCATCAATAGTCACGAGATCTTCCAGACTGGCAAGCAGGGAGGAGTCGATGTCTCCAATATCTTGGATGATTCCCTTGTCGAGCAATACATCACCGCTGAAAACCTCGAGACCATTGACACGGCCTGTCCATATCGTAGCATTCTACGATGCTGTCTCAGCCCAACCTACGACTTAGTGAGACGACACGAGCGACTTACGCGAATCAACGTAGGACTGGTCCCAGGCTGAAATCTGTCTGATACCTCCCTTGCATAGAAGTTGGTTGGGACGGCTGGCTTGAGCGAAAGTGTGCGACATTTATCCAGAATCTGTGCAGCGTTCACAGGTATGTTCTCGAGGTACTCGTGACGGGTATCCCATAGAATGAAGAGTTGGGCGACAGCATATGCAACTGCTGCAAGGGCTAACACCTTCAAAACGCGGAAGGCGTTTCCCCTTCGCTGAGGTAGCGTGGTCTCCTCCGGATGGGGCGATCCAGAATGGGCGAACGGGAGTCGCTCCGCCTTTGTCGACATGGTGGTCGACGTTAAGGAGATATGGCATGGGTAGTAGTGTCAGAATTCGGACGTCAGAACTATATATTGTAGTATCTTGACCAATTCCACGGTGAGCATATGATACCGCTCTATTTCTGCCTATCATTGCAACTTCGTTCCTCGATCACGATCGCGTCGCGTTCACAGGACCGCTTCTTGCGTCACATCACGCTCGCGTCCGCGTCTCGCCATCACCGAAGCAGGCTCAGTTCTCTCGCGGGTCGTACCAGGGTCGTACTTGTAGTATCGAGGAAAATGCCTCCTCCGGTTGTAAAACCACCTGTTGTCCAGCCAGGCACAGGAAACAATATCATTATCAACCCATGCCAGGTTAGTAGTAGTTACGGTCGTCCACACCGCGGCCTCATCTGTCTCATAAAACGAACTCTAGAGAGGGAATCCCATCCTCGAATGCATCCGCAATGTTGGCAAAGAGTTCGGCGACGTCGTGGTTGACTATCAAGTAGGTCGCACCACCGGTGTGCTCTTTCTCAGGTGCGTCGTTCTCAGCCGTTGGTTAAGCTGCATGCTCACCATGACATTTACTCATCAATAGTCTCCGATACCATAGGCTGCACCCGGAATATATCCACCAGCGTATAAAGAAACTGGGACATGCGTATAACCTCCGAATATTGTTGATTATGTGCGATGTGGTATGTGGTATGTGCCTCCGGGATGTTTCCCTTGAGAAGCTTATTCGAACTTCCGCCGGTAGAGCGAACACCAGGAACCAATTCGCGAATTAACGAAAGTACGTTCACATGGTTTGAGCTGTATCGGATGCTAACCCGTAGCACAGATCTGCCTCCATAACAATATCACCGTCATGGTAGCATGGACGTGCGTAACCAGACTTAGCATCCGTTCGCTGACCGCTTAGGGCCAGAACAGGCCTGAAGAGGCGGGGTTCTACTTGACAACATACAAACAGTTCGAACACAAACCACCGGACCTCATCAAGGAAAGAGTTGATCGAGGCTACGACTCCGTTCTTCGCGCTGCTCTTACCAGCATCAGTAAAGTCAACAAGACTGATGTCGAGACTTTACGCACCACGTTCGGAGTAAGCCTGCTGAGGTCTCCTACCTTCTCTGCAGTCCACTGATAACTTCGCTAGAGCTTTGCTGACATCGCGAGAGCGTCGTCCGAGCAACTGCTGAACCTCCCTGGCTTCGGTCAAGTGAAAGTCAAGAGGATCAAAGACGCGTTTGAAAAACCGTTCCGCCACAACGCGACTAGCTCCCTATCTTCCTGGTCACAACAAAGGACCGCCGATACAGCGTCAACTCAGACCGAAACCCAACCATCGGCAGGGAGCACTACCCAGCCCGCGTCGACTGATCAGACAACGACAACCGCCGCTTCCCAATCTAGGTCCGACAAGACACAATCTCAACCTGGCAATCGAGCACCCAGTCCCACATGGGACATTGAATTGGATTTGAATGAATCTCCGCCTCCCCCAAGCCCCGAAACAGGGCCGCCCCCGGAAATACAAGCATCATCGTCCAAAGGGAAAGAACGAGCACGCCTTTCACCTAGTCCGACATGGGACATCGAACTAGATCTATGAGGCGACCTTTCTTTCTTCATTCGTGTAGGACAGAAAAATGACCATGGCCAAGCATTCGCTTTACTATATTGTCTCTTGTGAGATCATGTGCAAGGTATGGCGACATTCCAGAATATCGCTACGGGTGCTTTGCCCGCCAGGACGGATGCCTCTATGAGTCATTACTTTGTCAAGAATCTGCTCCTTCCAACAAGAAAGCCCAGGACCACATCGGTCAATCCAGCGACCAACAACCTGCGGCTTGAGACGAGCGAAGTCCTGAGGATTGCGCCGCTGAAGTGTACTGACAATGTGATGGGGTCTCATGCAAGGCCCAGACTCTCGTGCAGCTAAAGCAATTTGTTTGAAGAGAAGTCTATTGAACCAGTTCATCTTCTTTGACTCCCGATGTTCATGCTTTTGCTTGCGTCCTCGTCGATCCCGGTGTACTCGTTGATCCTCATTGAAGGCCCGATACGGTCGAGAACGCTCCGCAGTTGAGCTACCGTGCTGCACGGCACCGATCCGAGATAAGTCTGCCGGAGTACCAAGCACATTGTCGACACTGAGCTCTGTCTGAAGATGTTGCTCCTATGTGAATCAGAATCATTGTGTGAAATACAGTGTTGAAAGTGGGACTTGATGAGAGTGATCATACCTTATCCGCTTTGCGACGCAAGCGCAGTCTGCGTTGAGCATTCTCCCGGCTTTTATCCTGTCGATCTATGTCCTTCTGCCTCATCCGATATTGCCAGTGCTGTCATAGACGTTCAGCCTCCTCTTCTAGTCGCTCTGCTTTTGTTGCTAGACGGAGTCACTCTGCTTCGCGATCAATGCGGGTGAAGAAGGCTGTGATAAGTTTTGATGGTTTCGACTGTGGTTGGAAGGGTCCGGCTGGGAGATTGTAGTGGCTGAGATCGGCGAGCGGAGCGACTCTGTCGTTTATTGTCGGTGACTTTTTGACGACGAGCAGGAGGACGTGGGAGATCTTCATCAGATGAGTCTTTCGTATCGGAGGACAATACAGACATTGTAATGGTGACAGATGACTTGGATTCAGAAGATCCTGAATCACCTGAGCGAACAGGGGGAGAATTATCATCTGGTGCATCAAGGAGAACAGCAATGGCATTATGGAGTCGAGATGGGGCCTACTCGGAGAGGACAACGGTGATATCCGGGTCAATTTTGGATCTAGGTCTGCCAGTGGTGCCTAAATACGCTCTATGAGCTACGGTGTTCATAAGTGCATACCTAAATTGCATTCATAGTGCTTGCCAAACAATTGAACCACTGCAGATGCCAGAAATCTGCAGTGTCCTGGGTCCAACCATTGTGCCCGAGGAAATCACGGGCGAGAGTCGACACATACAATACGCCACATGAGTGCGTATCCATTTGCCGAGAAGATGACATGCCAGGTTGAGTTGGAGAAGGAGAGAGTGAGGAGCGAGGAGCACCTCCTGGAAGAAGAGAGTCCAGAGATCAGCAGCAGGAGGTGCGTCATTGGGGTACAGGCCATCACGGTAAGAATAGGTGAAGTCAACGAGATTGATACAGATTCTGGCCCAATGATTACCGTAAACATGAAGAGGAACCTCGAGGATCTCAACATTGTCCGCGCGGATCGCATGGGCAAGCTGAGAGCGGCGAGAGGTGTAGACAGCCATTCAGCTATGTGCCGAATGAAGCATCTGAAGCAAGTTACAGCCTGAGTTAGCAATTGCGGTGGAGGAGTCGGTGGGAAGCTGTTGCAGAATCCAGTTCAACGCTGCATTGAGCCTGTCGTTGTTGAGCCAGGCATGCGATAGGAATGTGACAAGCTCCTCCGACGACAGAGAGAGCCCCATGTCATCTGCGGAGAGACGCAAACCTGGCGAAATACGGGATAGGTGACTCGTAGCCTGCTCTGCCGCATCAGACAATGCATCTGGATTGTTGACGGCAGGAGTGGAGGACAATAAGTCGGCTTGGCCACGTGCGGGATAGACGTGAGCAATGAATGTAGTTGCCCCCCCGGAAGAGGGGAGAATTCCAGACCTGGCCAGTATGCTTGTCAGAAAAGCTGGTTTCGTGATTGGGACAGCTGCTACAGAACTGACCGTGTCATCAGGATCCACACTGGGCCCGGGCCCGGGGTGGACCTCAGGAATGCCATTGAGAGATAGAGAAATATCTGCGTGACTCGCTGAGACCGGAAAACTGGAATTTTCAAGTTGTCCAGACAGAGATTCTTGGGCGACGCCGCGGCACCCCGCTAAGGCTAGTGGCAACCTCATGGAGTCGCCAAAGCAGGTCCTACAGGTGAGGAGTCGTCTCGTAAGAGATTTGGACTGGATGAACATCATACCCGACACACTCACCGAGGTTCTATTGACTTGGATGCACAAGGGAGAAATTTACGAATGCACGGCGCACTGGCAGGGGATCCGGTTCAAGCTTTTGACTTCATGCAGCCATGATGCGATAGCCATTTCCCGCAGAGACAACACGAGGATCACAGTATGAACCCAGTGACTTCGGGGGTTTCATGAAATCCAGTCTGAAGGGAACTGAAGTAAAATCATGATTTTTCGAACAAGAGAAGATCATTCTGAGCACGTTACCTTTATGTTGCTTGCAAGAGCTGTCTGTATAACGACCGCGATGTCAATTAACATGATGGTTACCCGACAGATATAAGTACTACCTCTAAGGTCAAGGAAAGAAACATACTGTACTTTCTCGACCATAAGTTCGTCGAAAAAACTCGTCACCGTCACCGTCACGCGTCCTAAGTTCGTCTGAGATTAGGTTCGTTTGTGCCCTGTGACCGTCACGCGAACCTGAACTTGTTTGCAGAGCGAACCTAAACGCCGGACCTATAGGGTAGGCGCCGACAGTATGTCACGGTTTTGAGGTTCAGTTTGGTTCGTAACGCGTGACCGAACCTGTCGACGACAACGATGAGCACCACCCTTTTACAAAGGTCTGCACCTCGACGCGCGACCCCGGCAACGTTCTGCTACGTTTGACCGTCTGCTACTACGGTTGTCTTTTGACCGTCTGCTATTCTACCTTGCGGAAAGTGAGGAGGAGACGGTTATCACAACAGCCGGAGCAACTCCGAGATTTTTAGGCAGCCTATGTCAAGTTGGGTCGCCCGAATACCCAAATCGTTTACAAAGGTGTGCGCACTCATAGTACCGTGGCCTCGCCAGCCCCGTCCCACTTGCCCGCCTCCTCCCTCACTGGTGCAGCTACCATGTCTACCCCTCATCCTGCTTCCATCACCGACGAAAGTGGTCCCACTCCCAAAACCGATGATGGTCCCACTCCTGGCAACACTCGCGACCGTCCCGCTCCCATGGTCCGCAAGGATATAGAACTAAGAAATGGATATCTACATGGGCGGCTACCTCTTCACGTCCAAGGAGCAGATCGCAACACTGTGCAGGGAGGCCTATGGCTATAGCCAGTCTAGACTCGACATCGTCGGTCCCCTTGGCGCCGCCACTCTGCACTTTCAGAAGCATATCGCCTGCGACAGCCCCAACCTCATTACTGTCCGTTACGTTGACAGCACCCACAAGATCGTGAGGCAGGGCTGGCTCCTTCCTTGCCGGTTGATGTTCGTACCCAAGGGATCGCCGCCGCCGGACGTCCCGCTCAACAAGGCCGCGGAGAAGTACGCGGAACACTGGTTCCCGTCTCGCGTCCGCGAGCTACCTGGACTCAAGGGCAGGGTACCGTACGTTCGACGGATATTCCCGCGTTCTATATACCGTACGTCACGTTGCTCCTTTTTGTGCTTTTGCTTTCTAGGCGTCCTCTGTCCTCGTACTCAAACTCTCTGTCGTTAGCGTGGGGCCGCATCAAACGCAAGCTGTCCCAGAACAAGTACGAAGAGAAAATGAAGGTGCTGGAGCGATTGTTCCGATGGATGGAGACGATAGCCTTTCGTAGCCGCCCTTGCTTCCTACCGAGTACCGCTTTCCAAAGAATTGAGTACTTTGAGTACTTCGTATGACAGACGCATGTGGTCATGCACCACGGCGTTGTCATCATCAGCGCAGACATATCAGGGTCTGTATCTCGCACACGCTCTAGCTTCTGCCAATTGACCCAAACTGATAGATTTCCTTGAACGCTCTCTTGCCACAACACATCATTTCGTTGGCGAATCTCGGATCCGAGGCGTTGTACAAGCTCGAGCTCGAGATCCACTCCCCCTTGGACATACCCCTGAGGTTTTGAAAGCGCATCACCGAATATTCTATACACGTAAGTTAGACTAAGCACAGTGAAGGGAAGGAGAATGCCAGTGTGATTGCAATAAATGGGACAGTTACGAACATGACGACAATCGGCGAAAGTAATAGTAGACATAGAAATAGAATAAAGTTATGCAACAAAACTTCGGGCCTGAGTTAACACAAGAAGGACAAGAAACACAAGAAAAGCAAGAAGCGTCCAACATGACGGCGGATGGAAGGTTTGATCAGTTGGAACCGGGATTTGCGAAATATCCAACCAAGGTACGAGGTTTGGGTTTACCGGCACCTGCGGTCGACTCAGGCCTACGGTAGTCTGCACGTTGGTAGGTAATACGGAAGGCTACTCTCTGCAGAGTAGCTTTCACTCGAGAGCGGTCAAGGTGGGCTGCCCGTGTGTCCACTGAAACGGCAGAATGAGTTGAATAGATCTCATCCTGAGGAATCAACGATACTCACCAATCCTGTTGTGAAGCAGCTTCAACAACTCTATGATAGTATCAATGTCCGATCGCTCTCGGTCCTTCGATGGACTATCCGTGACCTTCTTGGGCACACTTTTGCCTTCCTTCATCTCCTGGAAGGCGTATGCTGCGATATCCGTCAAAGCGACGTCGAGGATCTCGACGTATGGTTGAAGCTCCTCGTAGTACTCTGGTTTATCAGCGTTACCATGGACGTCGAAGATCTCCTTGGAGCCAACTTTGGGAGATACAAGTGATATGTATGGTTTAAGCGAGGGTAGCGTCTGATAAGGGCCCTGCAAAAGCAAGTCAATGAACAATCATCACATATGACGAACGTTGAGACATACCAACTTGGGATGGTTGGCACCAAGCAGGAAGTTCCTTGCGATCCAACGAGCGATGCGCGCCGATCTCTCAGATGCACGGATGAAGAACGATAGAGTGTATGCTTTATTGATAGGCTCAAAGTCTTTGGCGAACACGTAGACTTTGGCGCAGAGTTGTTCTTCCTCCTGTGTCGACTGGAGACATGCAATAACGTTCTCGATGCCTGCTCTGACGTCCCGGAGAAGCTCTCGAGATGTCGACGGATCAAGCCCGATAAGAAGCAAAGCGAAGATATAATCCAAGAGATCGCGCGAAGGCAAGAGACATCGTCTAGCAGGGAATGTCAATCATAGAATGTTAGAAGGAATAGTGATACAAACGTACTCTGCATATAGGGAGATGAATGATATGAGATGGGAAACAGAGGACTCTCGTGACTCTGGGCTGACATCCATGGCAGTTACGCCATCTGGAACAGTCCAACCCAGAGAACCAATCGAATTCGGCAAGGCACCCAGGCGGATGAGTGTGGATGTTACAACGGTGAAAGGTATATCCGCAGAGAATATATCGGAACAGTGTCTGAGAACGTTGAATGCCGGTGTGCTAGTTAAGGGGTCAGCGCAGGAGAAAGCTAGGTGATACGATCTTCAGCACGGAAGCGATGAGAAGAATACGATAGAGCTTACCTTGCTCACATATCCAGGGGAAGAGAGCAGCTGCAGCTTTGGGTTTCATGCCGCGAATCATCTCGGGAAGTAGCAGCATTGACTGCCGCACTTTATCTAACGCAAACAACGCTCAACTCGGAATCATGAAGATGACATGGCAGCGGCACTCACCGTTGGATGCGATAGCCGTCTTGAAAAGGGAGAGAAGCTGACCACCTTCGACGTCAGATTCATTGAGAGACCATGCAGGCGCAGCATCCACATCCATAGTCACATCTCCATCCTGCGACACGTTCCAGAGACGCACGCCCCGAAGAGCCCTAGGCCTCCTAGCCTTCGCCTGACCAGAGGACAACGCATTCCTGTCTTGAGCCAAGATCTTCCCGACCGCAGTGCCACCTTTATCACCCAAGATCTTCCGGCATTGGTCCTCTTCGATGTCGAGAATGTGCTCATCGTCACTGTCGCTACCGTCCACTTTAGTCTGTTTGGAAGAACTCCCTTTTCTGCCCCCATTGATGAATTGCCACACCGCATCTTCATCTCCCCAATTGATATTGTCGACCTCGCCATCTTCCTCACCCTCCATATCCTTCTTCAAGCCCTCCTTACTCTGCGTCGGCTGCGTCTTTCTGTCGAGAGCAGCTTCGGCGGACTTCAATGCCTCCGCACCCTTTCCTCGCTTATCAGCCAGTACCTTCGCTTTCAAGAGCTTTTCGATAGGGTTTGCAGCTTTCTTCGGTTTGGTGGCGGGTTGAGGAGTGATGGTGCTCGGAGCAGAATTATAGGGTGTCTTGGAGGTGGGTGAGTGTCGCCGGAGGTTGTACCGGCCAACCGGAGAATCGGGGGTTGACTCTCTATCGTTCTGAGTGGAGAGTGAACTACGAGTAGTGCTCTTCTTTAGTGTAGATGAGGCCACGGACGTTGAAAGTCTATATATGCATTACCGTCAGTGCACATTCCAATTCAAACTGAGCGAATACGTACGCTTTGCCTTTACCTTTGTTTCCGATCAACAACGGGAGCTCAGGCAGTTCCTCATCGCTATCCTCGATGTCACTGAACTTCAGCGACGCCTCCTCGTCATCTGAGGACGAGGCCTGAGCAGCCTGGGCAGCAGCTTTGGCCCTTATCTCAGCAATGATCTGTGCCGCTTTCGACTTTTCGTCCAGAGCGACAGGTGTTTGGGGCAGAGGGGCCGGGTCGTCCGCAGGGTCACGAATAGGCGTATGGGGTCGGGAAGGCAAGGCGAATGGATCAGTAACATCCATGTCGATGTCGGGTGTCTTTGGCGATGATGGAGGACTAGAAGCAGGAGGATGCAAATCTGCTTCTTCAGAACAGGGCGTTAAGATGCTCGAATCATGCGACGGGGCAAACTCCAGGTCGTCCAGCATAGGTGAATCGCCGTCGTTGTCGACATCCATAGGTGGATCCGCGCCAAAACCACAAGGTGCAAAGTTATCACCGAGGTCCTGATCGAGAACACTGGAAGGCGCAGCGGATAATGTATCCCTTCGCCACTTGTCCACCGACTCCAGAACGACTTGTGGGTCTCTCTTCGGGCTTTTGAGAGGAAGCAGCTCGCGTTCGTCGGATTGTGAAGTTGGAACCACTTCATCAACGTCCCTGTTGAGTCGCGCACTTCTACGCGACGGTGTGCATGGGCTAAGTCGTACCTTCTTGGACGGAGTAGGAGGGACGCTACCACTGCCCTTTCTCGTCTCAGGTATGTATACTTTCAGCGGTTCCGTAGCCGGTGTATCTTCCGAAGACGAGGAAGAAGAGAGTGGCGACAAGGATGATGAGTCCGATGTCTGTGGCGTAACATAGATGCCCGACGGATGACTTTCGTCACTTTCTGTGTCAAACTTTCGTTTGAGGGACAGTCTAGCTTTGGCCATCTGCAAAACGGAGCTTGTAGACGATTTCTGAGACTTTGCAGACGGAGGGGGTAGCGTGGTCCGTTTGCGCACTGTCGTCTTCGCGGCTGAGGGCGCGACTGTGCGTGGTTTGAAGCCTTGAGGCTTCACAGGGCTATCTGCATTTGTTAGATCCACGACTTCGGCAGATCTTGCCATGGCTACTGGCTTTTTGCCAGGGCCAGCAATGGGTGGTTTACGAGAATTGAGGTGAGAGTCAGCAAGGGGAATAGGGGTCGGTGATGGGTTAGCAGACGATGCAGCAGTGCGAGATGATGTCCTGCCCGACGGTGTCTGTGCAGCAGAGTCTCCAACATTCTTCGAGCTCCTCGGTTCGTTCTGGCTACACTTGGAGACGTTAGCCGACTTTTGCGAGCTCGTCGCGGCAGGCGACGATGACTGGGACGAGGAGAGGCTACCAGATTTCTGAAAGAAGTCGGTCACCTTTCTACTTGGTCGCTCTGACGGCTTTTTGGTTGTCTTGCTCATCGTGGTGGACGGTGAGGCGTACGTTGCTGGGAGCGGCCTGACCCACCTGGAGATGGTGTCGGCTACCGTAAGCGGAATTAAACACAGCGACGCGGTGGGCGTGATCGCATAAGACCGTGACATGTCGCGTTACAGGTCGCGTTGTCATTTATCATTTATGGGACAGTGTCACAGGTCACCTGTTACAGGCATGTCACAGTCACAAACAACCCCTCGACTGTGGCGGTGTCATGTCACGAGCGCGTCCTATCACCGAGCTCATCGTGCAGCAGCATTGTGGCGAGCAGCGTGAACGTCCAAAGTCAGCACGAAATCCAAAGAGGAGGGGCTGTGTGGACGTCGTGGACACACAATATAGCCACAACCTCCGAACAGAAATCCCGCTCGTTTCAAAGTTGACCCTACATTTCAGTTTGCGCATCTACATGACATGCATGTGCGCCGCCATGCCCAGCGGAAGCATCTCATCCACCAGGTATGCCTACCGTTTCCTATGAGAAAGACAAAGAGAGTATCTGATTCAATATAGCTCAACTCCCTCCTCCTCGTTCTGCACACGGTGTCCTACCTGTTGTCCCCCTCCACACTGGTGTACTTCACCAGAATTACCTCCCAATACCAGTTCTCTCGCCCACGAAAGATCAACCCATACATGTCCCTCCGAGTCTGGTACTTTCTCATTATCGTCTTCAACAGTGGAAGCGTCTGGTCGCATGCCGCCGTGGGTGCCTCCTCGGGTCGGTCGATCATTCTCGACTTCGTCGGAATGGGTGCGCATTCAATTGAATTACATTGGCACGATGCGTCGTTTGACCATCATATACTTTCTCTTAGCCTACACACCATCCAAGCTGCACTTACTGTACCTCGATTTCCTTATCATATCCCTCGAGCTGGTCCTCACCACAATTGCATATGAGGCTGCCGTTGCCACAGAGCAATCCCCGGATACCCCAGATCCCCTCTTACCTATACCCCCTGAACCACCCTCCACACCACTCTCCAGATATCTGGACGACACTAACAAAGCGGAGGACTCTACATATGCCTTAGATCTGAGGTTCTCTACTATATTGCATCGCCTACGGAATCCTGCACCACCTCCTTCCGAGCAGTCCTCTGATCTTTTGCCATTACCGAACACAAGTACTTTGCCTGGCACCGTGCGATTACTACTGGAGAGACGAGCTAGATTACGGAGCAGACGGGCGCAGGAGGCAAGGGGTACAGAGAGGGCAGACGAGAACACGGGGAGCGGTTCTGCTGACTCGGCGTCGACGACCGAGAGGATACCTGGAGGATTGGACATTCACCATGAGACATGAGACATATTCTACTAAAGTATCGTATTCTACCTGTATAGTGCTATTGGGCTGATTGGCTGGCGCGACAACTTCGAATATACCTCATACGCGCTGAGGCTTTACCACTTGCGCTTCATCTGGAAGTTGGAGTTATGAGCATCGAGTATGCTCTGTGAGTGTAGCTACCTACAGCTTCTCTTAGACACGCTCCGAACTTGGCAAACTCGTCCTTGCAAGCATCTTTCCTGACATCGGTGTAGGTGGCAAGGATACATTTTCCATAGGCCGACGCCTGGGTTGCACACGTAGTTGTTGAGGCCATCGCAAAGCGGCGAAGTGGGGTCCCAGCTGCATTCTGCACTTGCGCCGATGGTTTCATGTCGTGAGTGCTGTAGAGTGAGTGGACGTATGTATCGTGAATTGCGGAGTAAAAGAAATGCACAAGTTGGCCGAGAGTGTGTGTGCGGGAAAACCTCGGTACATTGACATCACCTCCGTACGCTTGCCAAGTGTGCACCAAACCTTGTAGCGCCGTCGCGGTCACGGTAGACTTGTGCTTGACTTCGACTTCGACCTACTAGTACAAGTGGTTGTCTGCATTCGAAAGCTCAGTCTTGCAAGCTTGCACGAGTCGACGAGTCGTTTCCTCGCACCTTGTGAGCTCTTGCTGCGTCCCCTCTTGCAAGATATCCCGTTCCACGGCAGTCGACGCTTCTTGAACGCTCCTCATGCATTCTCTGTAGGCCTAGGAATCTGAGACAGTCATCTGGTAAACAAGCCTTGCAAGCTCACGAATCGCCCTTTTCAACATCTGCAATGATTGACTTTGCTCTTCTCGGGGTCTGCGTCTCTATAATCATCGTCCTAATTTCATACCTCTTCTACTTCAACCGGCTCCTCGGTCTTCTCCTCAGTCTTCTCTTCCGCGTCGTTTTATGGAATCAAGGGGAGTCTAGTATATGGGTGGATATCGGTGTGTTCATCTGACCCTTGCGTGGTTCACGGATACTTACCCATATCGTAGGTTCAATCCAATTCTCCATCATTGCGGGTCGGGTTTCATTCAAGAACCTGAGGTACTACTCTGCGAACCAAACTATCTTTGTTGTCAAGGGTCAGCTGAGCTGGCGCTACTGGCTCCGCTCTCCCGCCGAAGAGGATGATTTGAGCCACGCCAATGTCATAGGTGAAGGCGCAAGGTGTAAGTCCTGCTTCAATCCCTCACCGAAATGACGATCAATGCTCAATGCTTCCCTTAGTGAAGCTGAAATCCCCACTATCCTGTCGCGTACACCTCTCACTCCAAGGTCTTGAATGGCTCATCTACAACAGAACCGCTGCCTATGACAACATCATATCTGCCATGGAAGCTTCCACCGAAAGTGCTCCTGCAGAGGGAGGTCGTCCGAGCGGTGAAGGTCGTGTCTCTATTCGCAAGATTTTCAGTAGGACATCCGTCCTCCCAGATGGTATGAGTCTGCATGCTCCATCCATGCATCAAACTGAACCCGCGTCTGCCATTCACAGCTTCTGTACTTGGCCCTCCTGGCTCTCTGATATCTTCCTTGGCTAGAGGAACGCCGACATTCGTCAAGAGAGCTGCTACATGGATCAGAAGTCAACTTCCTTCGCTGGACCCTCTAGATCTCCTTCCAGTCAGTCTGGAGGCTTCCACCGCTGCCATTACCTGTGGTAACCCTTCAACGCCGCATCTTCTGGTAGCCGAGTTCCAAAGAGCCCAGGGAACATATGGCGTAGTACCTGCGCGCTCCAAACATGACTTCTACAAGCAGCACCTAAACCTAACGTTCAAGGATGCGTCTATCCGCTACGTCGAGAATGGTGCCTACTCGTATGATATGACCGCTGAAGGCGAACGGGTCCACTCGAAAATTCAGGGATCTGACCTTCACGTCACTCGACATATATCTTACCTCTCCTTCCCAGTCTTCCAAAAAGTCTGGCGGCATATGAAACTCTGGAAAATCATAACCACGCCTCTCACTCGTCCTAATCGGGGACCCATGTTCGCGCATCCGGCAGCAACTTGGAACCGACGGAGAAGTCGTAAAGTGGAAGAGGATGCTACGCCTGTCGGAGCTGACTTCTCGAGTCTTGAGTATGCCAAGGAACCGAAGATTTTGGAGTGCCCGTCGATGGAGCTCTTGTATTATGCCGATGTCCCTGGTATCGTACCTCCTCAACCAGAACCTACTGCCGCACTGGATCCATTTGATATTGGCAATGGTGACTTGTCGCCGGAATGGGGGCTCGACCTGGCTCTGAATGGTGGTTCCATACGATATGGCCCTTGGGCTGACCGCCAACGGTTAGTGCCTGTAAATTCTTGGCGGAAGTAACAAGCCTTACTTTGTCATAGAGTGCATTTGCAGCGTGCATTCTTCCCTCAGACGTTCCTAGATGCTTCTCCCCATCCTCACTTGAAGCCAGGCGATGAGCGTCTTTGGACGCACTTCAAGCTCTTCATTGAACTCAGGGAAGGCGTTGTACTTCAGGTCCCCTTCCGGGAAGCATCCAAGGTGATCACGAAGATCCTCTTATCGGAATATGATCGAAGACTGATTCGGGTGATATAGAACTGGCAATGGGATGGTGTGGTGGAAGTACCCAACCGGCCGAAAACAAGAGAGGGAGCTTCGATTCATGTGAAGGCGGGCGATACGTCAAGTATCAGCTACATGATGCCCATGGTTGCGAACAACAAGGGATATGAGCCGACGCTGGAAGTTCACTTGGACACCGTTACGGTTACGACTAGTTTGAATGACATTCGTTTACTAAACGCGGACTCGTGCAGGGTAGGGTTCTTACGTGCCACGGTCATCCGGGTGTCATCTTACCCTTCGTTGCACAGGTACGCTGTGACCTCCCATCTCCGCTACGCTGGAATGAGCAACGACAGTGGACATACGCGATCACATTTCGACAGCCTGTGATATACCTCTTGCGGGATCATGTCAATATGCTCACTGACCTGGGCAAAGACTGGAGCTCAGGCCCTCCGAGCGATTACTTTCGGTTCGTTCCTATGCAATACAAGGTTGAGGTTGACATGCAGTCGTACGAGATCAATACATATGTCAATGACCATAACATCATCGACAAGCCTCTCACGAAGGAAGACAATGGTTAGTGGCGACTCTTACTGAATCGAGACGTATTATTGACGACGGACGCACTATAGCTTTACTCACCTTGCATGGGTCTCGTCTATACAGTACCGCTCACATACCTCTGACAAAGTTCCGGCCCGTGTCAACAGCCGTCACTTTCGACATCGACGCGCCTGGCGTTCAAGTTCGACTCTCCTTACCGAGATGGAACACTCATAGTCTGTTCTCTATACCTCATCAGAATGACTTGGGTCGGATTGGTCATCTCCACCTTGATGCATGTTATCGGTATTATGCAGAGGTGCACCCCGAGAATATCGATCAGTTGCGATTGGATTTCACGGTTGGTATCTCTCCTATTTCCTACATTGAGAGATACTGAGTTAAATATCCGCAGGCCAGAGACATCGTGTACAAAGCCCTGGGTTGGTCTATCCGACACTTCATGATCCTCAGGGATAACTACTTCGGGACTTTTACACATTTCTCTACGTTGGTCGAATACCTTCAAAGGAAGCGCACGGGACGGCCTGTAGGAGATCCAATTGATCTACAGTACCGAGAGGGCAGCGTACGTTCTTCGGGTGATTGGTTTATCAGAAGCTGAATGTCTCGCCTTCAGTCGAATGCTCTGCAAGTGCAACTGAGCGTCGACATCGACTATGGGATGATGGTTGTACCCGCTGGACTACCCGGATACGAGTACTACAACCTTAACGAGGCGTACAACTTGGACGACATGGATATTGGTGCCGCTACGGTTCTTGTGTTGCCGACAATGCAACTACAGCTACGCACACACGAGTACTACATGGGTAAATCCCTCTGTTGTGTTTCATCTGCTCCCGCCCAATAACTGATGTTACGTGTCAGATATGTCTCTCATTCTGGATACCGTCTATGGACATATTGTCGAGCATTGTTCGGATAAGATGCTGTATTCGCCCGTCACTCGTTGGTCACGCGATGAACAGTTCATTCTCGACGGTATGATGTCCTATGATTTTCCGTGTACTCACGCGCTAACGGAAGCTTTTCAGGACTACATATCTCTGCACATCGTCTATATGGTCCACAGCCTCATACTACAACCTACCTGTGCATATGGGAGATCAAGCTAGGCGATATCAGGGGAATACTTTCCTCTCTCCAAGGGCGGATATTGCAATCTTCGGGTTCAGCCTTTGGGCTGACATATGGTGATCCTCTAAATGCTCCCGCTGCTGGGTTTGCTATACCCTCCGACCCTGATAGTACGTGGCAGCATTCGTTGCTAGTCCCTCCCTATATTTACCTATTTCCGTCCAGTCACATTCTTGAAGTTCTCGCTAGGCTCGTTGAACGTGATATGGTCCACGGAAGGGGCTGCCATCGAAGTACATCTACCAAACGGGATAGAATTCGCAAGCAATGATGCACCAGGCAACCTCTACGCCAAGGTCTCTAGCGTCAAAGTGCCACAAATCGTAGTGAAGGGATTGCTCGCATCCGGTGTCTCTCGTACGTCCTGGTATGAGGCGATGAACTTGTCGGCCGACTGTTACGTCGACGTTTACTCCGCCCCTTCCGGTTGGCGTGTCAAAGCGGCAGAGCAGCTTGCGTTCATCAGAGCACAGGATGGTCCAACGGGACGTGCTCGATTTCTGTACGATCCTGTGGCAGAAGATGATCACGGTCGGGGAACCAAGGTCCCAGGTATGCTCAACATAGTTGGGAGACTAATTAGTTCCTAAGTGAAACCACAGGTCGGGCCCTGATTGATGCTGAAGTCTATCTTCCTCTCCTCCGGATACCTCGACATAGGAGCGCAGCGAGACCCTCCGCCGGCGCTAACAAAAGACAATCGACCGCCTCGCAACGTACACTTCTTCGATCCTATCCTCCGCATCTATACGAATCGGACGAGGAAGATTATGTCTCGGAAGCTGACCGGGATATGCGCCTGGCGTAGGTGTATATCGCAATGCTTCGATCATTACTCACGTTTCACGTAGAAAATCTAAGCCAGCTCGACCATCTATCACAGCTGTTGAAGAGGAAAGCATAGACAGTGGGGACGAATCCGACAATGACGACCTAACAGACTTTGAGACGGATAGTGATGACTACTCCTATGGTAAGATGATGCTCTATCGCCGTAGACGTTAATGGACGGGTACTATTTTATAGATGAATCATCCGACACTGGCCCCACTGTCAGGGAGTACTCTCGCTGGTTATCCCGTTACTCTTCTTATATGCTCGCAAGACCGTCCCTGTGGAGCGCATCTCCCTTCATTTCCCGCAAGGTACATTTAGTTTCCTATAACTTTCCTTTGGCTAATCAACCTGCGAACAGCTATCCAACATACCACGATGTCATAATTCCGTCCCTCAATTGGATGACTTTCCTTCCGAAGCCGAGGTGTTCAACCCGTATGGCGTTGACGAAGATGTGGAATCGACCACTTTCCGCATTGCGTTCCGCCGAGAAGCTGGCGTGCAAGTTACACCGCTTGTCACCGCTGTGGTGAAGAAATTTGCTCACGATATCAGTGTCAACGTGCGTTCGACGAGCCCGATAACGTCTCCCAACACATACTGATGGGTACAATTTAGCGGACGAGCCCTGAACTTCAAATCGATGCAATTATCGCGAAAAGGGTCGATGCACTATCCTCCAAAGATCGACACACGAATTGTCTCTCCTTTGATCTCGACTTGTCGTCACTTCACATGCAAATTCTACAAAGTCATCCACGAATGAAAGGTAGCGAAAGTGACCCTCAAGCCATCCCGCTACGATTTACCTCCACGACGTGTGTCCATGCGCACCGATGGCGCGCAAGAGGCCAGATTATCACAGACGAAGACGAAGCACTCCGCATCGCCCTTTTCTCCCGCGCTGGGGACGTCGCGTTTCAACTCCGAGATCTCACAGACCCGTATTCCCCTCGCAATTCTGTACCTGCGGTCCAATCCTTCTCAGCCCGTCATGGCTCCATAATGCTTGATGGCCGGACTTTCGTTGTGTCGTGCGGGAGGACAGACCTAGAATTCGATCACACGGCACCGGAATTAGCTCGCGCGTCCGTATTTGCCATTATTCGGCATTCGCGAGAGATTGTATCCACTCTGCGGCAATCATTGTCATCTCTCCATGAGCTTGACCGACAAACGATCTACCGCATTGTGAAGTTTTGCAAAGATCACAATGTCCTGGATCCTCTATCGACGTTCCAGCCGTCGTATCTAATCCAAAGCGGAAGGCCTCGCGTCATTCGGACAGATGTCACCTTTAAGTTTCTGGTTTATCTGCGCAACTGCCTGCAAGAGTTGGAACCCAATCGGCGTCGGATGTTGCTACGACCAGATTGGATCGCGACGGAGCCTGTGCCTGTTTCTGAAGTGAAGGACATAGTAAACAAACAGTTGCTGCAGGCCGGAAATGACATCGAACTATCAGAGTCAACCCTGATGTGGATCTTCCCCGATGTCTTCCAAAGCAAAGCCAGTAACGCTTCCACTTTGGGAACTCGCAAACAACTTCCAGTGGATACCGTGAACCTTCAGTCCGTGCGCTTCCGACTACGGCTCCGTCACGACTCCACTACTCGCAGCGAGTTCCGAATAGACGATGTTGCCCTCAGAGCGACAACTCGCTCTGGTCGCTGGGTTTCTCCGACAGTATTGTCTAGGAAGACCGTGGTATTGACTTCCGAGCACGATGAACATCACGACGTTCGACAAATCGTACTCTCCTTCTCATTGGGGGATATCACATTCATCATCCATCCACAGCTTCTACAATTCGCACAGGTTTGCATCACAGCTTCCAAGCCCAACAAACCTACGGCTTTACATTCCTGCGGAACTGCGGAGCGTCGCGCTCCCGAATCCCCTGTGTCACACACCTCTGCGCCGGCGCGTGCCTCCTTGGTCTACGTCGATGCATTGTTGTTCGTCAAATCCTTCCGATTTCGTGCAATCGCTGAGAAGCTCTTGTTTGACTACAAAGCTTCCAGTGTCTCTTATGTCTCCAGTAATTTCCTCGACTTGGCCAGGCCGATGCAGAGCTTGTCAACCAACAATACCGTCACGTTCAGCGAGATACTTCTGCAGGCATGTACTGTTGCGGACAAGGCGAGGGCGAAAGAGCACAATACGTTGGCTATGGTAACCTTGAGCGACGGGAAACTAAACGCATTGTTTCGTGCCGATTCTCGCTCAAACCATTCCGCAGACATAGTGATGGGCTTAGGAGGCATGCATCTAAACGTCCCCCGTAGTGCCATGAGGCTCTACCGGTTTGCAGAAGAGTGGAAGGCAGACTATCTTCCGGGCCTCGAAGCGACTGCGCGTGCCCTACTATCGGAACTGAATAGCGGGAAAGTGCAGCCATCCCCGCCACCCTCACAACCTTCTGTACCCATCGCAATCTCGGTTAATGCTCAGATTGCTTCCCTCCGTACATCGTTGCAAGTGATGCATGGGACTTGGCTGGGATGGGAAATCAGCCGAGGAACAATGTACTTCTTGTCCCCCACGACGTCTCAGAAGAAGACCAGATCTTTCGGCGCACAAATTGGCTCACAGTCATTCAGTATATCCTCTAGAACAAAGCAGCAAACGGCGCCGAGCGTGCAAGTCAAATTGGACCTCCCTACGTTCAGTGTAACTGGTCACTTCGAGGGGCATCGCATTCGCAGCCTGGCAATGGTCGAGTTCTTCCAATTCACCATCAAGCCCAGTCATTGGGACACGTTGCTCACAGTACAACAAAAGTTCGGGAGTGATTTCAACGATCTAGTGTCCCTCATTGAGGAAACGAAGCGCAGGAAAGACGTTACGCCCAAGCCGAGCAAACCCGGGACTGCATGGCAATATGATGTCAATCTCAGGATGCAAGGTTTCCGGATAGGTTTACAGGGTCTGTCATCAACCGTTTTCCTAGAATGCGAGAACATCAATGCCAGGGTAAAGCAAGGTCAAATCTCGCAACGCGAATTCAAGCTATTCGACTTGGCGCTGTCCCTGGCCCCCCGTGCCGGAGTACGAAGTGCTGATTCGTCCTTCGATCGAGGACATCGTTCCGCTTTCGTCATATTAGATCTTCAGGCAGAAATACAGGAAGACGCTACCTCCGGTAAACGCTTGGACATATCCGTCCCCAAAACGCACGCCGTCATGCAGCCTAGTTCGATCGGAGAGCTTGGTGATTATATAGATCATCTGCAGGTAAGACCTCCTTATGCTCCATCTGTGACCTTCTAACGTGCGCATAGGCTGAGGTTGCCACCCGAAAGGAGAAACGAGCGAATGAACTCGCCGAATTCAGGGAGAAAACAAGAAGTGTCATGCGGACATTCGACGTCAAAGTAGGAGAGTCTCAGTTGCCTCCTGATACCACATGGTGGGATGAGTATACTATCAAGGTCGATATTCGGAATGTTGGGATAGTCTTTCCTTTAGCAATCGATACAGACCTGCAGCTTCCCAGATCCGGTAGTACTGATTCTACCTCAGTCCGCGCGTTCCTGTTTTCGGTCAAGTCGGTGCAATTTGGCGCACAGAGGGGTGAAAGTGGTCAAATTACAGTTAAAGGGTTCTCTTTCCAATTTGTGTCAAGGTATGCGTTCATATCTCTTGAGTTCGGCATCTTCACTTAAGGTTTTTCAGCTTTAGGCAAGCGGATCCGACGCATTTCCTGGGCGATACCCATCATACCAGGAATCGCTTAGCATACCCCGAGATGAAAGCTCACCTAAGGATGGAGCGCGTTGCAGGTTCACGACGGATACGCATTGGGGCCGACGTCGATGGCTTCATCTTGGACATTGATCCCTCCATACCCGACTACATATTCTCTTTGATTGCTGTCTACCGCCAAGGCAAGGAGCGCGTCGAGCGACTGGCAGGATCCACTCCCAAGGCAGATCTCGCTGGCACGTCCTCTCACACCGGAAGCCACGGTCCCTCCCAGGATGACTACAACGCTCTGCTAACCTCCAACATACTGGCGTCAATGACGTTTGCGAGTGGAACAGTGCGCATGCACAACAAGGTCATTCCATCACATGGCTCTAGGAACAAGTCAACGCCCTCCTTACTCGATGGATCCGAGGAGAATCGACCTGAGATCTTCAACCTCCCCGTCGTTTCGGTTTGGGGCGAGTATCGTGCAACTCCTGCTTCCATGAAGACTTCTAGTACTTCGCACGCCAAAGATCCCTCAGTACTCCTATTCAAAAGCACCATTCATTCCAGCCAGAACACACTCAGACCGACCCTTCTTCCCTTCCTCGCAGACCTGGTCAAGCGTGTTGAGGCACATATGCGCAAGAGCCCTTCGACATCATCCGAAATACCTCATCCTCCTACTCCCAGCGAAGCCTCTTCCGACGAGGGTACCGTACATGGAGGTATCAGCGCGAAGCAAATCGAAGACGTTGCTCCTGCGGTGGGGAGCATGCAGATAAGCTTGAGTCTTCGCATTGATCAGTCCAAGCTTGAACTCACGTGCCAACCGGATGTGAACGTCGTCGCTGGACTCCATTGGGACAGCGGTGGTTTCGTCGTCAACATCTCTCCCGGAGCACGACGGGTCACTTTCACAGGCAGCGTCGGGGGTCTTACAGCAGGACTCAAACACGGTTTCCTGAGCGACGATTGTGTCAGGTTGGATGCCCGTAACCTCGCCTTCACCGTGAACTTTGCCAAGATCGACCGTCGATTCGGTCGCACTGCCAGTTCCGTGTCTGTCGTCGTCGATACGGAGTTCTCAGGCGGTATCCGCTTCTCGCGGCTACAAGATGTGCTCTGCTTCAAGGCGGTATGGCTAGATCGAATCCCCATGCTGACCGCCCAGAATGTTGCAGCACCCCCCGTCGCTTCGAGATCTACCAGTCACCTTTCGTCGTCGACAAGTTTCGTATCACAACCCCCGAAGGAAGAGTTGATCACAGCAGTGCTTCTACGCATGCGTTCAATCAAACTGGACGTGGACTTGGGTCAATCTATCACCATGCTGGAGTTGCAGCTTCACGACGCTCTCGTCAGAACTAAACTCTCTGAATTGAGCTCCGAAGTCTTCTTCACAATCTCGGATATCTCTGTAGTTGCGACGGGCAACCTATCAGGGAAGGCACACGTACCTGACTTCCGCTTCCAGACCATTCGAAGGAACGAGCACGGATTGGGCGAGGATATGAGCGGGTGGATGTTGAACCTTAATATGACAAGTGGGCCATTGGACATCGAGCTTGAATCGGAATATCGCAAGCTACTTCTCTACCGGTAGGTTGCACTTCGAGCGATTATCGAGTTCAAGTATGCTTACCTCACGCGCAGAGCCGAACCGATAGAAGTCGTGATCTACGACGACTGGTCAAAATTAGCAGGAAGCTGCATCGAAGACAGACGCGTCGGTCTGATATTCACCGTCACCGGCAGCGAAGTAGTAGCGGTCATGAACGTCGGCACGATCCCACGCCTAGTCAGCTACGCCAACAAGTTCACGGCCAACCTGGAGGCGCAACGAGAGGGTGCGAGTCGCGAATCGACCGCATTCAAGATGGCATTCTCACCTCAACCTGACAATCCACTGTCCGCGGTTGCAAACGCCATGCTCAATTCTGCGAAGACGCGCATGAAGGAGGCCGAAGTCGGATTGACTTGTGTGGTGGAGCAACGGATGAGTCTGAAACTGGACACGCTCCGACTGGTCGTCTTCCCGCGGAGCATGCGCGACATCGAGGCCGCCCACTTCATCGGTTCAGACGTGCACGCCCGATTGGACCGGGTCGTCGAATCGGATTTCTCTCCTGCGAGCCGACACCTTCGTCTATCGTTCTCTTCAATGGCCATTTCACGCATGACACAGCTGAACCATTCTCTTGTCGCAAAGGAGCAGCCTGACAATACTCGTGAGCGGTTAAGAATGCTCATGCAAGGCGCATCAGAGGCAACCATCTTTGGACTGCCTTCGATGAGAATATGGATGAAGAGCGAAGAAACCATGTTGGGTTCCCTGCGAACTCTCGTCTACGACTTCAGCAGTACGTTCAATGCCAAGGACGCATCAAACCGTCCGGAAGATATCTACATCACGCTGAACATGCAACTATATTCCTGGCTAACTGTTCTGAGAAAGACCTTCAGTCGAGAGATGGAACAAGTTCAAGCTGCAGCCGACGTCCGCAATTCCACAGGTGGTTTCGCGACGTCTCTTGCATCGATACAACGTTCCAAGAAGCCCGCCGACCTTCCGTTGGCAGCTCCTGAGAAGAGCAACACATTGGACTTACCCTCGGATGCCGCCAAGTTCCCCCAAAGACCAGGCCCTCCCATGGGGCACTCTCGCTCCTTCTCACTGGCAGTCCCCTCTTCGGCGCGTACAGATGACCTCAGTGTCAGCCCGACACCCTCCTCCATGATCCCTTCTGTCAGCCCATCTTCTTCAATGCCACCGAGTTCCCGCGACGATATCTCTACAGCGGTTGCCAAGAGTACTCCAAGCTCTGGCGAGGACAAATCGTCGAGCATTATCTATAAACCTCGCACACGACACATCGAACGTCTAACCATGCGTCAACTTGGGGAGGCCACGCCGGACGTCATGCATCCATTTTTCATGAAGAAGGCTGGCTTCAGTCTGGAGGATTCACTCCCGCAATACGTGCATGAGTATGCGACGTTGCCCACGGAGGAGATCATGAAGGCTTTGCTGAAGTTGTACAGCAGGCAGTTGAAGGAGCCTCCGACGGAGCTGCCTCGGGGAAGCGGGGCATGAGTTGGTTGGGCGAGGATTGGATCTGTGTACGCGGACATTTTCGCATAACTTACATATTATGTATACGCTGGATAGGATGTATAATAATCTTCTACTCTCCGATAGCTCGTCAATAACGGTCAGAAAGCAAAGGTACCAATGCAAACATATCGACACCACCATCCTATTTTGCTAATCCTGGGCCTGTGACGCCTGCGTTGAAGACACTAAGGAGAGCAAAGCATCCGTAGAGCAGGCCAACAGGATAGGCTACCAGTATTCTCTGCTCCGACATTTGCAAAACTGCAACAAAGATGCCGGATGCCGCGTATGTGCACCAGAAGATGGAAAGCATTGATAGTACGTATCCTAGCAAACCGCTGTAACAGAGTATGGTTTTAGTGGACAATTCGCGGAGGTATATCAGCACGTGCACAACTTACTCGAGTGCCACAACGACTGAGAGTGCACCGACGCCTACCATCGGTAGGAGACAGTACCCCAGTACTGACGCGACGCGGTATGCGTCAATGCCCCTCTCGGACATTAGGTTGAGCAGAGTATAGATTGAGGCACAACCCAGAAGACCGACGCCGTAGATGTAACCGAACTGAGGTTTGCCAGACTGCAATGTATTGAGCGAGACTCTGAGTATATGTATATTACAGTGCTACTTACGAATAGAAGGAATATGCCAAAGCATATGATGAATATAAGGGGTCCCGCCAGGTCAGCATCGTCCATTATTCTCTCGTCCACCCTCTGGAATGGGTTGAGGACGGTCAATGACTTGGCGCGTATATGTGAGAAGTTGATCCCGAGCTCTACATGCCACCCCGTTGAGTCAAGTCAAGGGTATGGCATTGGACAGACATACCTTCTAATAGCGGAGGCTCACCCTCCAAGCCACCGGTCCCAAACGCTGTCCACCATCCCCCCGACTGGATATTCCCACCATAGGCTGGCACCTGGCCTTGCGGAGCTATGTTCCCTTGTGCAACATTCCCGTCCAAGCTCGTCCTGGAAGCATAGAAAGTGCTGCCCACTGGACTGGGCGCATAGAATTGGAGTGGTACCCCAGGTTGTGCTGCGCCAGCCTGAGGGTAGTATTGACTTTGCGGAGGGGTTGCGTAGGCGTTGTTGCTATCCTGCCACATAATATCTTTGAGGTTGGCCCACAAACGAACGAGAGGGTATCAGAGGGATGAATGGTCGACGGCCGTGACTGTAGAACGTTAACGTGTAAGTCCACTGTCCAGTATTGTAACGTGACTGCATTGACGTTGAGCCCAGCGTGACGCAGACGCCGTGCAAACGCCTAACTTGTATTGCTCTTTGCAGAAAAGTTGGCGCGCGCCCAAGCTCGATCAAAATTCCCGCCCTCACCTGAAC
>JSYW01000865.1:0-23606 GCA_000787475.1 Lentinus polychrous | reverse complement strand
GCGCTTACAAGGGGGTTTCCGATTTTTGCGACTAACAAATTTGCCTAATTAGTCATCCATAGACGCCTTTGAGCCAAACGCCTGTCCACCAAGCGCATTGTAGACACTCCAGTCATCGACTCAACGTCCACCATGGCCACCGCAGCTGTATCGACCCCTACCGTTCCCAATGATGGGGCCTATCAAAAGAGGAAGAGGTACGTTATGTACTAATCTCTGACGATAATATGGTCTGATTGCGCATGTAGGTCATCTTCACCAGGGAGTGCAGATGAACCACCTCAAACCCGTCGCAGGTCCGGGTCCCCATTACCCAATACCAGACTGGTAGAGCTTCCGAAAGTCCCGGACGTTGATCCCGTGCGTCGCGCAGAACGTGAACGCCAACTCGCTGCTCGGATGGCCGCCATTGAACTGGAGAAGCTGGAAAAGGAGAAAGGGAAGGACAAGGACAAGGAAGAGAAGAAGGACGATGGATTCGACGCGAAGGCTGAATTCGCGAAACTGACAAGTGGCAGGACTGGAGGAGTGTATATGCCCCCGGCCAGGTTGCGTGCTCTTCAAGAAGCTGCCGCAAAGGACAAGGCCAGTGCAGAGTACCAGAGGCTCTCCTGGGATGCGCTACGCAAGTCCATCACGGGTATTGTCAATCGTGTTAACGTCGCCAACATCAAGAACGTTGTTCCCGAGTTATTCTCTGAGAACCTTATCCGTGGACGCGGGCTCTTTGCGCGGAGCGTCATGAAAGCACAGGCTGCCAGTTTGCCTTTTACGCCCGTATTTGCGGCCCTGGTGGCTATTATCAACACCAAGTTGCCGCAGGTTGGAGAGCTCGTCTTGACTCGACTTATCAGTCAGTTCCGGAGAGCCTTCAAGCGTAATGACAAGGTACGCATTGTGTACTTATGGCTAGATTCATTCTCGTACTAATGCCCTCGTAGATCGTTTGTCATTCTACGACAACGTTCCTCGCTCACCTCGTGAACCAAGGGGTGGCACACGAGATCATCGCACTCCAGATCCTCTTCCTGCTATTGGAACGACCCACTGATGACTCAATCGAAATTGCAGTGGGCTTCATGCGCGAGGTTGGCGCGTTCCTGCAAGAAAACTCACCCAAAGCGAACAACGTCGTGTATGAACGGTTCCGCGCCGTTCTGAACGAGGGTTCCATTAGCCACCGTGTACAATATATGATCGAAGTGCTCATGCAAGTTCGCAAGGACAAGTTCAAAGATAACCCAATTATTCCCGAGGGTTTGGACTTGGTCGAAGAAGACGAACAAATAACGCATCAGATCCAACTTGAGGATGAACTACAAGTTCAGGAAGGACTGAGTACGTTCGTTTCTCCCTTACGGTGGCACAAGATACTGACCCACATGCAGATATCTTCAAATTTGATCCCAATTACTTAGAAAACGAGGAACGGTACAAGGAAATCAAGGCGGAGATCCTTGGAGAGGGCTCTTCGGATGAAGAGGAAACCGACTCAGAAGAGTCATCTGATGAAGATGAAGAAGAGGCAGTTGCCGAAAAGCAGGGCATTGAGGATCGCACTCAGACTAACCTCGTCAACCTGCGCCGTGTCATCTATTTGACCATCATGAATGCGCTCAACTACGAAGAAGCGGTCCACAAACTGCTCAAAGTACAAATCAAAGAAGGCGAAGAGGTATGGGTGTCTTCTCGCCGTGTTTACCGAACTCATCACTCAACGGTCCCCTAGATTGAACTGTGCAACATGATCATCGAGTGTTGTTCGCAAGAACGATCGTACTCTACCTTCTACGGTCTCATCGGCGAACGGTTCTGCAAACTCAACCGAGTTTGGAACGAGTGCTTCGAACAGGCCTTCAATAACTACTACAACACCATTCACCGTTATGAGACCAATCGATTGCGGAATATCGCCCGGTTCTTCGGCCATCTTCTCGCGACAGACTCCATATCGTGGGCCGTCATGGAATGCATCAAACTGACCGAAGAAGATACCACCTCAAGTAGTCGTATCTTCGTCAAGATCATGTTGAACGAGGTGACAGAGTCTATGGGTCTGAAAGCCATCGCCGAACGATTCAAGGACGATGAAATCAAGAAATGCTGCGCTGGAATGTTCCCGATGGACAACCCGAAGGACACCCGTTTCGCAATCAACTACCTTACGAGTATCGGCTTAGGTATCCTGACGGAGGAAATGCGTGAACACCTCAAGGTTGGTATCCTATGCACCCTCTCATCCGCTCAAACACCGTACTGACGCATTTTCATCTTTAGAACGCACCTAGGCTAATCATGGAACAGAGGCGAGCGATGCTGGAGGCCGAGTCGTCCTCATCGGACTCCTCATCTGATTCAGACAGCGATTCAGATTCAGACTCGGACTCTGACACGGATTCCGACAGCGATTCGGACTCGAGTTCAGTGTCAGATAGTTCAGAGGACTCACGTCGTTCACGCAGTCGCCACCGGCGCCGCTCTCCATCTCCCCGGCGTCGCGCTCCTTATGATTCCCCATCCCGCAGTCGTACTCCTCCCCGTCGCACCTCTTATACTCCACCTCCACACAGGAATGGCGATAGAGAGCGTGGGAGGGACAGGGATGACTCGCCGGGAGACCGATACAGGTCTCGGCGTGATTCTCCCCCTTCCAAACCTCGTCGCGGGTCACCTCCCCCAAAGACTCGCCGTCGTGACTCCCGTTCTCCCTCTCCCGCGTACCGCAGAGACTCGCCTCCACCGCGCACTCGCCGTGATTCACCCCCACCTCGCAGTTCCCGACGCGACCCTCCCCCTCACCGCCGGAGGGACGATTCGTCGGACGGCGATAGGCGCATTCGAGACCGGTCACCTCCCTCCCCGCCGCCTCGTGCACGCAATGGAGGTGGGAGACGGTCTCGGTCTCGGTCAGTCACGCCCCCAAGGAGGGACAAAGAGCGGAATGGAAGAGATTATGATAGAAGGCCTCCGCGAGGTGATTCAAGGGATAGGCATGGTGGTCGGGACCGTTCACGGGATAGGGACAGGGATGATTACAGGGACCGAGAGAGAAGACGCGGTTCTCCTGACTATGACCGAGGGTCAAGAAGGTGAAGAGCTAATTGAGAGCTTACACCATTCTGCCGCTTCATTGTACAAGCCTTGTATGCTACTTATCCTCTCGGTATTGTATGCCCATGCATGACCCGTTTATGTATGATCTATCCCTACCTATTCTCATAGCTGGAGCCTGCACAATACAAGCCGATAGAATGTCAGCCAGGTATCATAACTCAACTACATATTACAACATGAAAGGTAAACTATCAACGAATACCCATCACTGCGAGTACTGTGGTTGCTGCTGCTGTTGCTGCACGAACTGTTGAGGAGTTCCAGGTGGCGGAGTAGGCATCATTGGAGGAGGAGGAAGCATTCCAGGTGCGCCTGGCATTCCTGCAGGCGGAGCAAAGCCAGGAGGAGGGGGCGGAGGAGCGAAACCAGCAGCACCAGGGTTGTACACCGGCATGTTGGGTGGAGGCGGAGGGGGCATGCCCATTGGCATTCCACCCATTGGCATTGGAGGCGGTGGTACAGTGGTTTGTTGAGGCGTGAATCCAGGCGGAGGTGGAGGCTGAGCAGCAAGTGCGCCCGCAAATTGGCCTTGGTAAGGACCTTGGAACGGTGGACGGGCGCCAAATGCCATTGGAGCAGGTGGAGGCCGTGCAGATACAGGCAAAGCGTTGTTCTTGCGGGCTTGGGCTGCAAGTAGACGTTCTGCGGGTGTACCGTGCCGCTCACCCTTGCCGTCCTTCTTGAATGCATATTGAACGGTGATAGGTTTGTTCATCAGGAACTGACCATTCATTGCCTCGATAGCTGCGTCCGATGACTCGAAGTCGGTATATGATACAAAACCATATCCTTTTGATTGACCGGTGTTTGGGTCGCGCGCGATCTACACAAGACGAAAAAGAGAGAGGGTCAGTAAGGCACAAGGATTTGCATATGGCAATCGTGGGTTGAACGGACCTTGGCTGTGGTCGCCATTACGCCGAATGCACTGAAGGTGTCATAGAGAAGTCGCTCATCGACGTTTTCATCAAGATTACCGATGAACAAATTGGCTCCAACGTCTAGTTGTTTCTTATCGGAGGATGCCTAGAAAAAGAAGGATGGTGAGTGACAAGCCACTGCTGAGAACATATGGGAAGCGAAGTTGGACAGGAATCAGGACTTGTACCACGACCAATCAATGCTTTGAAAACACAAGAGAACCTAACACGAACCTTGTTAACCCTGATGGGCTTGCCCCATAGCTTGATTTGATTCATAATCTTACAAGCATATTCCGCGTCCTCCTCCGTCAGGAACTCACAGAAACCGTAACCTTGATGAGTCATGGAAATACGATCCTTCGGCAAATGCACGTTCACTAACAGGTAGTATCAGCAGGTTTTTTCTAATAATACGAAGCTCTGATTGACCTACCCACTGGGCCAGCTTGCAACATGAGCTCCCAAATGAGTGCATCCGTACACCGCTCATCGAGGTTTCCCTGTTCATTCAGCTATGTGAGCGGTACTTATAACAGATACAGACAAGATAACTCACCAAGTATACTGTTGCCTCTTGATTTCTATCGTCTTGTGGTCGAGACATGTTGTGTTTCGTTAGTTAGAGAGTGGTACAGGTTCAAACCGAGAGTTGCACGAAGTCCCGAAGCTTGATCACGCTAGCGCGTACGGAGGTTTGCTGATGTCAGCTGTTTGCACCTGTTTACTTCTGTTTCGATTCATCATTTCGGAAGGCTGAAGCTGCTGCTGCTTTACGAGCCTTCTTGCCTCCACCTACTTAAGTTATGCCAATTTTACCTACCCCTATGCTCAAATACAGAATGCAAAATGCAATCGTCTTTACGATCTAGCGCACTCATGCTAGTGTTGTGCTGCGCTGAAACCTATAACCTGCCTGCAACGGTATTTTGGCAAACAAGAGAGTGCTAAACTGTGCTGCACTGGTTCTGACATTTGTTCTGGTCACGACAAGGTGTAGTACACCATCGAACTAAACCAAACATGGCTCTTACCAGGGAAAACACAGCGGATAGAGATATCCGCACCCCAAATGCGTGCATAATACGTTTGGCCCTACTTTTCTTCTCTCCGAAATTCTCGGCGAGGTGTATGCTGGTGTATCCAATACAATGTCAGGCGGCACGCTGTCGCTCAATGCCCCAGCGTCCCATCTCGAGCTCTCGTCATATATGCCTGGACGTTTTCTATTCGGCTATAAGTCGCGCTCAAGCAATATCGCAATTATGGAATGACTTGCTTCGCCGCCTTCGCGAACGCTATTCCGTCCGTGCCTTGCATCGTGCCCCAGATATGCGTCCTCAGTCCAATCGGTCAGCTGGGCACGCATGCCTAGTTTCCTGCTCACCGCTGCTTGACCCTGCATGCGGCTTCACCGTGCTTGGTGTCCAAGGTTTGGGGAACACATAGGCAGCGCTGTTGATGACAGGAGCTCCCATCTCGATGACGAACACGATATATAGTCGTGACGGGCATCAGGAATTGTTCAGGGATCTTGGGTTAGTCTGGGTTTCTCCTGCCATCTTGGCATGTCACCAACGGGTTTGTCTGGCCTGAACCACCCTGGTCGGATAGATCACAGCCAACTGTCAGCACTCATCTCCATCGCTAGTTGATTCCATACCCTCGTTCTCGGCGGTCGTTGTCGGCTTCCGCTCACCGCTTGGTAATCCGAATATCCCTCCTGCGGTCATACATCGCACCTTGTTCATCCAACTGAAGGCAATGACAAGTTCCTACCAGCCCTATCTATCATGAATCTCCCACTTAACAGCCCTGAACATGTCGAAGCAGCTGGACTAGGCATTATATGTGTTCTCCGGGTGCAATGCCTGTCACAACATTCCTTACGGTCATCACGCAAATTCAAACCTATACTGTTCGCCGAACTGATAAAAAGGACCAGGTTCGCGGTCTAGGATGCCCCTCAGTGCACCTCGTCACTCCTGCACTTTTCGTTCTTCTTACACCTCCTCTTTTGTTGATTCTTGACATCTTCAGGGGGTAGTCCCACAGCCTAATCATGCGTTTCACCCTCTTCGCTTTATACTTTGTCTCTGTCCTCTTCGCTGCCTTGGCCATCGCTGCTCCTACCGATGGCGCCCAGGCTGCTTCCCTCGCGAAGAAGAACTTGAAGCAGTACAACATGAAGCGCGGTACCCCGACCAGGCGTGACGATGATCACTTCCATCCCAAGCCTCCTAAGCCCTCCAAGTATGCCATTTTACCTTCCTTGATCACGTTCAGACATTCAATGGTATTCCTAGGTACCCTCCTGGTCACTACCCGTACAAGCGTGACGAGGATCACTTCAAGCCCAAGCCTCCCAAGCCCTCTAAGTACGTACGCTTACCTTTGAAATAGACCTCAGACACTCAACGACTATCCAGGTATCCTCCGGGCCACTACCCGTACAAGCGTGATGATGACCACTACCATCCCAAGCCTCCCCCTCCCAAGCCCTCCAAGTGCGTCTGATCAATCTCGAACAAGTTTCCAGACATTGAATGGAATTTCTTTAGGTACCCTCCTGGTCACCACTACCCGTACAAGCGGGAGGAGTAAGTTACAATGTAGAGCCGTCATATTGCCTCTTTAACGATTTCATCTACTATAGGGATGCCTGAGGAAGCTCATTACGGTGACTTGCATGCATTGCATGCCGTCAGTGGTGTTGTCAATCTCGGGTCAGCATTTTCAAATATTTTCTGCCATGATGAATGCTGTTAACCCGCTCCGGTGATAGATATGAAAGTTTGGGATATGTATGGTTACGGTGGCCTTAGAAGTGTGGAAATGATTGTGACAGCCGCATACGTATAGGAGAAGTTTCGAATTCGCCTCGATTTTGCCGTTGCATGTTGGTTTTAGTGGATGTATACTATCAGTGACTTTGGACGTTTGGATGTATATGTGATTGATGAATGTATCGGTGTTGTAGCTTGTCTGACGGCGAGGATTGATTGAGGGAACTCAATGGTTGGTCCGGCAAGCTCAAAATACCCGCGCAGCGTTGGGATTATTTTCCAACGCTCTGGGTATCTAAACCCCAACATACCCAATTCCGACTAATAAAGAATGAGAAGCTACACAACATAGAACAGGATGAAAGTCGTAAAAAAGAAACGTAGAGTAGGATGCCGTCCTACCGGGTGAGAAGAAAGAATGTATAAAAAGGGATGTCCAGATAGGAGGGCGTAGAGGGGAAGGCGGAAACGGATGACAGGGTTGGCGGCAGGGTAGGACGGACAGCGATGATGGGTCGTCAAATGTAATCTTAGAATGATGAGCAGACGCTAAGGCACAAGAGATGAAAGGAGGTAAAGGGGATATCTTGGTGGATCGTGGTGTCGTAGAACTCTTTATCAAGACGGGCACCGTGTCGTGAATATGTAGAAGGAACAAGAAGAGAACGAAGAGATCGTAAGGTGTAACTTCGCGCAATCAAAAAGTTCAAAGGCGAAAGACAATGGTTGCACTTCGTTACAGAATGATACACTTGTTTTTCTTTTTCACGACAGGGGGTTCCAGAGCAGCCACGATAGCCTAGATTGGGTCTCAGCTCAACCCTACCACTGCAACGAACAAGCACACACACCTCATCGAAAACATTCTTCAATCCCTTCTGCGTCAGAGCAGAGCACTCCACGTATTTGACAGCACCCAATTCCCTTGCAAGTCGCTCACCCTGCTCAGGTGTGACCGGTCGTTGTTTCTGCCTTGCGAGCTTCTCTAGTACTTGAGGGTCATCCCGCAAATCGATCTGGGTCCCCACAATGAGGCACGGCACACCGGGACAGTGGTGGTGCACTTCCGGGAACCATTTCTCTTTCACGTTCTCAAATGATGCAGGAGACGTGACGCTGAAACAAACTAGGAAAACGTCTGTCTGCGGGTATGATAGTGGGCGAAGGCGATCGTAATCCTCCTGACCTGTGATCACGGATGGCTTCAATTGGAATAGCGTGCGCTGGTAGGGTGTAAGACGGCATACCAGCAGTATCGAACAAACCCAAAGTATATGGGTCGTCACCGATCATGACCGTCACAGCATAATTGTCGAAAACCTGTCAAAGTATGTCACGATACAATCCGAGTGGGCGGGCAAAGCGGGACTCACAGTCGGAACATATTCACTCGGGAATTTGTTTGTAGTGTAGGAGATGAGGAGACAGGTCTGTGTGCGGATGTGGCTCCGTTACTGTGTACAGCCTTGCACAAGAGCATTGCACACGTACCTTACCGACAGCACCATCTCCAACTACAACACATTTTATCGTCTGCATGATTCTCCTGACGGTCTATTGAGGGCAGTAAGGCGAGGAGGCTGCAGACGGCAAGTACAGTTCAGCTTTCAGATCAAGAGTTGGTGACGTGCGAGCAGGCGATGGTTGTTGGCAGTGAACCGAACATGATACCGACGGGGCACATCCGGCTCTCGCATTGGCTGAAAAGTCAGAGGAGACGTACCTTTGCGGTCGATAATAACCCAGGTGTTGTAAGAGATCTAGCTTGAGACTTGCGAGGCGCAAGGGAAGTTGGACCTAAAGTCAAATGTTCTTTGGGGAGGTTGAGTAATCACTGGCGTCGACCGAGAGAGGGATAGGGCGTCGAGGACGCAAGATATACGGACCTGAGCACGACGCACACGCTGTGCAAACGTTGCGGAGCACGTTGCTGACGACGGCGGGCGGGGATACGAGATGGTCAAGTGAACTGCCTTGACTTGCCAACTGCCTCGAGGAGGCCTAACAACCACTCCGCCCGCCTCGGCCCGGCCCTAAACAACCCACGCCACATGTCTTCATCCGTTTGTAGTCTCATTACAATCGCAACACTAGCTCAATTACAAATAAATTGTATGCACTATACAAAAATATTCTGATCCAAGACTATCGCCACGACAATCATAGCGCATAAGTTACCAGACCACTCGGCGGCCTCAATTGACCTTTGTCCGCTTCCGAGCCTGTGCTGCAACTGCAGGTCAAAGATCGTCGCCATAGATTAATCAAGCTTTCGCGGAGACAAAGGCAGCCGGCGACTTACCATCCAAGGGAGGCTCAGTGAACCACGTCAACTGGCCTTTCTGCGTCCCGGTGATGATCTGACCAGCAGAGGTTGGTCCGCCCTCAAAGTACTGTGCACGGGAGATGAGCACGCAAATGAAAAAAATTGCCAGGAGCACTTACCGAGACAGCTTGAATCACGTCATCTGTTGGAGGGGCACTAAGCAACGGTGATTGAGTTGAATTAGTGCGACTTCGTACCTTCTCCATGGGACATCCCATACAAGATCTCGGCCGTGCTTCTCTCCCAAACCATCACGCATCCGTGCAGAGCGCCAAACAGCACCGCCTGACTCTTATTGGCAAATAGTGCACCGTATTCAAAGCGTGCGGTCTGTCCCTCTTTGAAGGCGAAGGTCCGTTCCACGGTACCTTTCAGGTCGTCTTGTGAGATTTTCACCAGTTCGCATCTACCAGTCGAAAGCGTGACCAAAGCAGGGGAGCCTCTGTTTTCGACATCCAGACCGCATCTACAGAATTGTGTCAGTCGTGGACCAGGGCGCGTTATTGGCTGGCGTACACTTTGGACTTCATGAAAGTCAGGGCCTTCAGAGTGCCATTCGGAAATTCATTGTACCAACTGGAATTGCATTAGCCCGGTCCCCCTTGAACCAATTGGCGATACTCACAGGACCCCGTCCGTTGTAGCACCGATGAGTGCATCACCATCGTGTACGAACTTGAGGGCGGCTACGTTCGACCGTAAAATCGACCGTTGAGGCAACCATGTCCCTGCGAATAGGTCAGTCTGACGCAAGACACGAGGAGAGTGTCTGTCTGCTGTACCTTTGATGAACAACCACATCTTTACACCGCTGGTAGGATAGGCAATTGCAATGCGATCGATTCCAAATGCCAAGCAGGTTGGTCGTTCGGTCGCTTGTCGACTACCGCTTGCATCTAGGATCTTCGCCCACTGCCACTTGTTCTGCGCCTACGGAGAGGAATGAATTACATGAAATCGGCGAAAGAAGGCTGTTGGGCACTTACATTCCGTGTCCAGGTGCTGACAATGCCATTGTCGCCTAGCGTCACAACACCTGAATCATGTTCCATCCATGCGACCGCTATCACTGGCATTGTGTGTCCTAATCGCGCAATCTCCAACTTTGTGCGATTGTTCCATATGCGCACCGTTCGGTCATGACCTGTGAAAGGCATGAGGAACCATTTCACGAGAAAATAACCGCTCAATTAGTAGAGAAAAATGGCAGGCACTCACAAGTAACCGCAAATTGACTTCCGTCAGAGTTGAACACGATCGACGTGATGCCTGTATCGTTATCACCCTTCACGTTTGCCGTGTGTGCACCTTCGATCGTAGGCCATTCAGACGACCTCGTGTACTTCAGCTCAGACTGAGGGTTCTCAGGCGGTGGGGAAGCCATCCTTTTCAGCCCTTGTCTCGGGGACCAGGAACCCCCTCCGACCGGACCCCCAGCAAAGGCCGTTGGTTTTGGAGGAAGCGGGTGCGTGGGCGTGATAGCTTGTGCACTGCCAGGCTGCGAGCGTTGTTGTTGTTGTTGTTGTTGTTGTTGTTGCTGCTGCTGCTGAGGTATGTAAATAGGTGGCGGTCGGACAGGCTGAGACTGTGTGTGGATAGGATACTGAGATGCGTTCGGTGAAGGTGAAGGTACGTCGGTCGATGGTGCCCTGCTCGGGTATTGGGACGACCCGGGAGTCCCAGATTGTTGTCCGTAAGGAGTATATGGAGCAGGTGCTGCGTTGCTGAGTGTCAGCGAACAAAAGAAATTACAAGCATTTGATGTAATGGCGAGCTCACCAGAATACGGAGGATAACGACCCGCATCGAAAGACGATCTATGCCCGTTCATTTGCGGTTCGTTACCTTGACTGTTCGGCTGAGACCACGAGTCAACGGGTGAAGACGTGTTCCAAGACGACTCATTATCCCGTTCATTTTCGACATGCGAATTGAACCGGTTGTTTGCCCCGTTAGGATGTGATCTATAACCGCCTCCGTGATTACCTCTGGTTGGGGTACTATTACTACGGTTATGGGGCCATCCATTACCAACGACCACAGGTCTCTTTCCACTGGAGGGAGGTGACGGCCGCGATGCATTCCTGTTCATAGGGGGTGGTGGTCGCCCGGAAGGTCGGATACCCAGTGGATTTGTATACGACCCGGCGGGTATGTACGCTAGGGAGTTCGCATCTGGCGGCGGTGACGGAGCTCGCTGTAATGGAGGACGGACATTCAGCGTCGGATTCAAAGGAGAGTACGTATCATCGGACTGTTTGAGAGCAGAGATAGGGGGAAAATGCGAAAAGGATGGCGGAGGTAATGGTGGAGGCAATGGGGGAGGCGGAAGGTTCGTTGCAGATGGAGAAGGTGCGAATGGCTCTCGCTGAGGTGGGAAAGGAGGTAGATACGGGAAGGGAGGAACGGGAGGGGGCATCGGCGGTGCGGACTGACTGACAGGCGGTACAGCCGGAGGAGTCGGTTGATTGACAGGTGGAGGTGGTCCAATGTCAAGACGAGGTCGGCTGATAGTAGGAGCAATTGGAGGGGCGTAGGAGGGCGAGCATGGTGGGGGAGGGCGAGGAGGGGACGGTGGACGGACCACGGGTTGAGTCACAGGTGGCATATCCTCTACTTTGACTTTGCTTGTAGATGCACCCGGAGATCCCGCCAATGAGGCAGGTCGAGCAGGCGAAATACTGCGTGCCATTGTGGGCGGAGCTACTGGAGCTTTCGAGGACTTCGGTGACTTGTTGGAGGTCACAGTCTGAGGTTCGTTAGACTGTTCAAATAGTGAGTTACAACGCAACGTTGAGGATGAAGCAATACTGACAAGTCCTGTTTGGTTCTCTGAAGGTGCTGGCGTGTTTTGCGTAGAACCACTTACAAAGTCAGTGAGCAAACCTCCTGATACAAATGGATTAGGTATAGGTTTTCGCTTTGGCTTGTAAGGTGCAGGCTCAGTACTGGCGGAGGAAAGACGTTCAGCTGGCACGATTCTTTCTGGTTCTGAGTCTGGTAACTGCGCCACCTCCGGTGACTTTTCACTGGATGGATGGTGGATTGGAGTCTGCTGCTCTGCTGGCGCGAGCGCTGCTGGGGGAATGATAGATGGAATGTCCAAACCAGGAGGATCGCTCTCGTCTGGTGAGAGATGCAATGGTGATATATGTACATCAGGACCGGGACCGCGAAGCGTAGATGGAGACGTTGACACTGTCAGGTCTGGAGGAGACAAGGACATGGACTTCGGTCGTTTGTCTTGCGTCTGTGAGGACGCGACAGCTGGCGTCAGGGTCGGGCTGCTACCAGGGGAATCAAGCTCCATAGGGGACAAGCTTCTATCACGTGCGGAGAAGTTGGCACCAAGATTGACAGAAACCGAGGGTGAATATGGTTCGGACACAGGCGAAGCGAGGCCCATGTCGGAAAGCTCTTTCTCTGATTCCTCTTCTGGGGTGGTGGACCGAGCAATCACAGGCTCTGGGCGCGAGTCTTCGGGTTTCATCGCAACATCAACAGGTTCGTCAGTATTCACCCCTGTAAGGTCAGTGGATACGGCTGCATCTGTTGTTGCTACTGATTCAGTAGCAGCTTCAGTCTGTACGAATGTCGAGACACGAGAAGTAACAGGTTCCGGGGCTGTTTGTACTGCTTGAGTTGAATACGACAGCTGACACTGAACCCCAACGGAATGCCGATCTGGAGGTTGAGGTAATGCTTGAAATGTCTCCTGTGATCAATAACAATCATATAATATGGACATAGCTCACTCACGAGTAACCGCCTTGTCGGGTGGCTTTGTCCACGTTTTTCGCATTCTTGGCGGTAGGACAGACGGTGGAGGCGGGGAGGAGCGTGACATATTGGACTCCTGCGCAGAGAATGATTCTTCTGGATTAGAACCGTGCGGTCCCTGTGCCTCACCAGCAAACAGCACGGGCGTGTCAATATACCGGCCATCGGGGGTTTCGATGGCAAGTAGTATCTCTTTCCCTGGTTTGACTTCTATCCTTTTCTGAGCAAAAAGGCTAAAGTATACGAGGTTATTCTGTGACTCGTCTTCATCATCAGAGTCTCCTTCATAGTCGACCTTTCGTAACACGACGTGAGCCTTTTGCGTTGCGCCGTGCGGTCGGAAGCGCAGGGGTCCCTTTATTCCGAGTAACGAGGCCACTGTAGGTTCCGATGGTGCTTCTTCATGGTTGTGTCCGGTTCCTCCAACCATAAGGAAGTCGTTGATAATGATGTGGCGACTTCAAAGTGGCAGAAGGTAGGTCAGTGTTTGAGTATAACGTAGGAAGAGACTTCGAAGAGACGAGAGGTACTAGGCGCCTGTCTACCTGAAACGGAACGTGGGAATTACGGTCACCGTTCAACAAAGGTGCCATAAAGAGCGCCCATTCGACTGGTCTCTCTACCAACCATTCACTTGTGCTCTACTAGCCTTCAGTTGCTCAGCCGTCAACTGTTCATCTCAGTGTCTCGAGCTCGCATGATGCTGCTGAACAGGCTAGCTGTAGTTGTGTAGGAAGCAGGAACCTACCGGTCAGCTTCGTTTCAGTGTCAACGTCAACTCCCACTGTCTCCCAGGTGCGGCGGAAGGGGGATCTCAACGTTTCTCGTCACTAGCTATAGGAACCACACTGATGGCTGAACTACTTCTAACTACCGCGACTCCTCATCTACTCCAGGGATTTCACTGCTCCAGGATACTCCCGCTGTTGTTCCTACTTCGATGGCGATCTGTCGTATAGCCCTTACTTGATCCAGAGTGGCCCCGCCGTTACGTGCAGTTGCGAAGTGCCATATGGCCTGCCGCGGCGTGTCCATGATTATACTCGCAGTGGCAAGAATATACGAGACCTCGAACGGTTTCATGGTACCCGCGCCATACACCAGTCCGTAGCCGATTGTATTTGAGAACCAACCTTCCAGCACTCTACTCTCAGCATGCAATCGAGAGAAGATTCTGACACCTACGTACCCATGTCTGGATATATTTTGTCCAGTAGTGGTTGGACACTGTCTGCGTTATCGCCATACATCTGCCTGAAGAGTTGTCTCCCGTCTTCCGCGCAATCCTCCAGAGACCTCTTGACATCTCTGGATAGAATGCTGGGTCACTGCCTGAGTATGCAGCCTGGTAGTTCTTACCGTAGTACAGAGGTTTCCTGCAAGTCCTGGGGCGTGGCACTTTGTAGTGCTACTAGGCTATTGATACTCTGCCGGGTTGTCAATCATGCATCATGCTCGCCTCAATACGTAGCGATCGCTGAAGGACTTACGCGTGCGTATCCGCACAACAACCCGGATTGGAAGACAGCTTCTCGCATCTTCCTTGCGACTTCGAACCGATCGGCGTGTTGGACTGCGTCTCCCAGGCTACTGAGTTCATCGAGGACGAATTGGAGAATTACTGGTACAGCGTCGGGCTTGTTACTGCCATTGAAGGCCACAGCTGCGAGCAGGTACCAGGGATTGTTCACGATCTTCTGTACCTCAGTTGCTCCGTTGTTTACTGGGTATAGACTTTTCAGTCGCCTGAGCAAGGTTTGTGTTGCGAGGTGAGCCATGGGGGGTCGTACAACTTGGGGTGACGGTAAGGAAGCTGTCTTATAGATCGCTTATTGATGTGCACGGGAACTTGAAGTCCGAGTCAACGTGCAGTGTGCGCGGTGCGATCTACGTCAGAGTATGAAACATCCAGGAAGCTGACTTCTATAACGCTCAATATGAAATGTCATCATGGTGAGACATCAGCAACTTGAAGGCAGAAGGTGGTTACTAGTTAGGCAGAGGTTGGATACATGGTATGAACTATGGGTATCTGATGGTACATAGCGTTGTAATACAATGTCAAGGGCACAGGCAGCACAGCGTTATGAAGTAAGGAAAAATAGCGGAACGCGAGCTTACTGTAGGGATCCGGATGACTAGACGTCGCAAGGATAACCACGACTGCTAGCATCGGACAAAGGGAACTGGGACCACACGTATCGGTCCGACTGGTTCGTTGCACAAAACAATACCGACAATAGGACCGAAGTTGTGTGAGCGAGAACTGTGAATTCCCAGTCACTCAAGGACGAGCATATGTCGATACGGTCTCACGCAGCAGCGAATAGGTACAAGTGGGCCGAATTCCCTTGATCCGAGTCAGCAACAGAGGCTTGCTTTGCGACAAGCCTAGAGGACCTTCTCTCCTCTCCCTCACCGCCTCCTTCAAGGTCGTCCTCCACATCCACCTCTGTGGGTTGACCATCTTCTGTGATTCCATATGGAGCTGGGTTAATCGCTTCGCTTATGATCATTTGCGCGAGCGTGGCGAAACCTTCTTCGGTTTCATCATCCAGTTTTCGGTCGGAGATGTCTACAGGAAGCTGCTGACCATGAACAATCTCATCGATCTCCATTGGCTCCTTGCAATCACAAATTCGGGAGAGAAGGTATGGGCTGTCAGGGTCCCCAAGAACTTGTCGCGCCCGCTCAGCAGCGAGACCTTTCGCGAGGGAAAGGTTGGCTGCGGATATGGGACCAACGACTGCGAAATCGTGAACGATGACAGAGACGCAGTCGTTCCGTTTGAGTTCTGGTCTGCTTTGCGACTTCCTGTACGAATGTCAGCTAATATTTTCTCAGCTAACTAGGGATCACTCACCTAAAGCTGATCTTTCGACAGCCCGATTGAGCCGACCACACCATCAATGCCGATACGGGGTCTCTCGGCATATCTGGGGACAACGACAGCAACAAATCCTGTAGCACTGTCTCGGCAACAACACAAGTCTTCTCAAAATCATATCCGCTATCAACGAGGACCGCACCGAGTACACTTTCCAGTACGTCACTGATAGCTTTCGGAGGGTCCTGTTTCCATCCGTTGAGTAAGATATCTTGTGGAGACGTTTGCTCAAGGATGGGTATGTATCGACTGATAGCGACACTGAGCTCAACGTTGTTGATGAGAAGCAACTTGTGTAAACCGAGACAGTTCACGGCTACAGCAGCGAGAGCTGGAGAGCATACTGCCCGCGAACGGGCCCAGGACAGCTGACCAGACGTCGCTTGCGGGAACTTGTTGTAGAGATACCGCATGACGACTAAGTCTATGACAGCTGTGGAGGTGTAAGCCCTGTTATGAACATTGGGGGACAAAAGAGTCAACATACCGTCTCCGAGGAACTCAAGTCGTTGATACGATGAGCTGTCCATGGATTTGAAGGACGGATGGGTTACGGCCTCCACAAGAAGGTGACCGCAGCGAAAGTGGTATCCCATCAGATCTTGAAGATCCGTGAACATTGGCGACACAGGTTTCTCTGGCAGTAATGGGCGACGGAAAGGCCACGGTAGAGGCCCACCCAAGCTCAACCCCAGTGCGGTACCAGCAAGCAAAGCCATGCTGATGCCGCCCGTGATAAAGCTGGCACCAAGAATTGCTTCCATGCAATCCTGGAGACTTCGTCGCGGAAATCGACGCAATACGGCACGAGATGGGGGATTATAATACGATGCCTGGTCTTCCGGGGCCGAATACCTCCATACCCGCATGACTCTTGGCTCACTTGTGAGATAGTACTCCAAGCCGATATCTCTCGCTCGAGACAACAGCGTCCGGTTTGATACTGAATTGCGTCGTAGGATGTCGAGTTGTCCCTCATGTCGATGCGGGAATTTATTGAACAGATGCACAACGCTACTCAACTTCAGGACGGAGTCTCCCAACGTCTCCAACCGCTGGTTGTTGAATCCCGCATTCGCACCAGGCAACGTCAATGCCTGAATGAGGAGATCATCTTGTATCGGGGGAAGACCCAAGTCGAACCGAAGAAGATGAGCGCGGTACACGTCTGTGATGCGCTGGCAGAGTTCGGGCAGGAAGTGGAAAGCACGCCAGATGTTGTCAGGCAGCAATGCCCATCGACACATCTTTTGGATCATGACGAATGTGGGATTGGTTTTAGGCATCACATATGAGCCATCGAGGCTATAGATGCAGGTGTTATGTCGAGGGAAAGGCTCCACCTCAATGAGGGGTCCATCCTCAGGAATCTCTGGTGTGATCCCTTGTCTCGTATACTTCTGAAGGTAGAATTCGCGGTATGTAGGAGACGACGACTCGCGAGTCTGAGGGGCGGGTGTGGACAAAGGTGTTAGGTCATGTCGGATTTTCCGGAGAAGAAGTGGCCGTCCGAATTCCTTGGTGCACATCACGAGGAGGCGACCGTAATGTTCCTCGGTAACACCAGACCAATCGAAGGATCCGTGCGGACAGAGGACAGCTTGTTCCATCAAGCTCCAATCAATCTTTAGGAGAGGAGTGATAGGTACCAGGTAGCACGTCAGCGGCAGTGATATCCCTCTGCCAGTGATGCACCACCATATTCCCATCCTCGTGTAGTCCTCCATGACCCGACGCAGCCGCCATTCGTCCTCCGGATCCATATTAACCACTGTCCCCTCTCCTGAGTAGACGTGGTTCCCGCCGGCAATGACGTCTACTGGCGGGAGCAGTGAACCGGTGACAAGGCCAGCAGTAGCAATCCCGTCCACGTATATGACGTGGAGGTATTGTGTACGCGAACGCGTCCAGGGATCCTTGACCAGTACTTCCATAGTATCGGGAATGTCACTTACATCTCCGATTGGCCTTCCGTCCGCATCCTCGTTGTCACCACTTTGTGCTCGGGCTGGAAGTAGGTAATCGTCGAATACGTTCAATGCATGTAAGCGTTTGATGGCCATGAATGCAACAGCTCGCTTGGCTTCCTTCTTGGATCGTTTAGGTGGACCTACGAAGGTCAAGTCCGCCGGAGGCAACGGTAGACTCGGTGGAAGCGTAAGGGTGGCCTCAAAGTCGCCAGAGTAGTGGGGCACCTGAACGGGTGTAAACCTGTCGCGGGGAATGAGTGAACAGAGGTGATTGAGCAGACCGATCGCAGTGTTATAGGTTAACACTGCGCCGGTCGACGGTACCACAAATCTTTCTCGTTCAGCCAAATCATCTGGATCCTCATAGCCGCCTTCGTCTTCTTCCATCTGAGGAGCTGTACGTTCATCCCGTGTTTGATAAACCCGTCTGAGCTCTGGCTCACTCTCCTGGAAGGTTTGGTAGCGGTCGACGTGAGTCTGATGGCCATTTTCAATCATGACAACAAATGTCGCTGCCTTATGACGGGCACGGCCACGAGACTGAATGTACCCGACCATATGCTGAATAGGGTCGAACCGGATGACGAGTTCGCAGGCCTGTACCGTGGATGAGCCTCGGTAGCACACACCACAGACAACAAATGCTCACCGGGAAATCAAGACCTTCCTCGGCCACAGACGTAGCCACGACTTTATCATGGTTCGTCAGAAGGAATTGATTGACAGGAATACAAAGAAATCCGCTCACGTAGATTCACTTCACGATCACGGAACATCTTGACAACGTCTTGCTGCGATTTCAAGGCCATTCCTCTGACTTGCGATTTAGCAAGATTGCTGGCACCGTGTCCAATCAGCTGGGCACTTTTGATATATCCCTCCAGCTGGGGCAATCGCGGTAGCATCCTAGCCAAGCAAGCGGCGACGTGTCGCTGTTCAACGAATACGATCCCTTGGAATTCATTGGTGTAGTGTTGGAAGAGCATGTCGGCCAAATTTTGGACCTTCGGCGAACACCACTTCAGTTGAACCCGGACCGGTACGACTTCCGGAATCTCTGGATCCTCAAAGAACTGCTGATATTCGGACAAAATGCGTTCGATCTTCTCGACTTCCGGCGCGATTTTCTCGTCGAGAACAGGAACGCGGGATGTCATATCAACGGAATTGAAGGGGAGGTAATCTATGTCCGTTTCAGCTTGGCTGATGAGTTGTGATATCCGATGCTTCATGTCAATGTATAGGAAGAGCTCCGCGCCGTAGAGTCCAAGGCTGTTGTACGTGACTTCGTATCTTGTTCTGATCTTGGCTACTGGGATCTGCAGCTCTGGGTTGGAATTAGGGAGATCCAGACGGTCCCACAACGTAGGCGTGTGGTAGGGGATATAGGAATCGGGTGGGTTGGGGTATACATGGACAATCTAGACAACAGGTGAATACCGAATTCCATGTGGTATAATCCAGGGGAATCGGGGATACAGCGAAGTGTTTTTGCGTCACGTCATCGCATCACTGAGCTGATCTACTTAGCTCAGTAAAGGGATGACGAGAATCATCGTACTTCGCGGTACACTCCCATTTCCTTTGGACATCTTGCAAACAGGGGAACAAGATTGGCATCGCGAACACACCTCTTGAGGCTTTGGAGAATGATCCATGAGTTCATCAACATGTTCTCGAACAGCGATTACCTTGGCATCCAGATTGCGCTCCAGGGTCGCCAATGACTCTGCTGCATCGCGAGGATTCCATATAGGAGAAGCAGTCATTCCAAAGACTTTGGGTCGCTGTTCCGGAGGCCATTGAAAGTACTCGCGCATGATGCCATTGTATGCGTGATTTTTGCGAGTGTGGTGACACTCATCGAACACCATGAGGGATACCTAGCACCGATTAATGTTTCGTATTGGGCAAAGGGGTGGCGATAGGAATTACCTTGTCCATGCTCCAATGCGAATGTGTGAGGATATTGAGGAATATTTGTGCTATAACGAGCATCAGTGTCAAAGTACTCGGAAATGTATCGACAGAGGACTCGCCTGTCATAACTAGGACATCGTGGCTCTCAATCTCATTTCTCCATCCACGCCGGTCGGCCAGATCAATGGCCGTGGCCCCGTAGCATTTGCTGACGCGGAGGGTGGTCTCCTTCGCGATGAAGTCCCCTTGTTGCTCTACAAGTGCAACTTTGGGCACAAGGAACACAATGATCTTCCCGCTACCGGCGTTCAAGGTAGTAATCCATTTGATTAGTAGGGTGCTGATGTAGGTTTTACCACTCCCAGTATCCAAAGCGGCGATGACATTCCTCTCCTGAGCCCTGGTGAAGATCTCCTCTTGGTAACGACGAGGAAGGAGGACCTCGTTAATCTCATTCAGATTAACGGTCATTATGAGGGGGGAAGGAGCACACTATCATCACCCAGGATGACAGGCTGTATGTCGAGACCACTGAGGTTTTTTTGCAAAGAGAAAGTCCCTCATGGTAAGCGCATTTGCTCGTAAGCCCGGGCGCTTTCTGCTGCTTCCTGACTGCGCCGCACGCTGAGAAAGTACTCATCTGGCTGCTATTTTGTACACCGCTCTTACGGATTTGCATTCTATGTGTGCCATACGATATGTTTCCGACATTGTCCAAGTCTCCAAGAGGTTGCGCAGTGCTCACTTGCGATCTATGTGTTCCTTTTAACTTTATGACCCGCGGGCGCCTGTTCCTGATCGCAGTATGATCGCAAATGATCTTTATGTACTGAACGCAAAGTGGGCCTCACCAACCTTTCGACAGTACAGTCAGGTATATCCTCCTTTTCTATCTCATCTAGGCTACTCCGTTCCATGGCAGTCAATCCCAACGAAGATACTGAATTGTAAGCTACCACCCCATAACGCGAACGGTCCCTCTAAACCCAGCAGCAATGATGCTCTACGCAAGCACGGGATCCTACCTCCTAAACCTCCCACTCCTCGGACGCCATCACCACCCCCGCCACCCACACTTGAAGAGAAGCTAGACGACCTAACGCTTTCCGACATCGAGGAACTCGAACAAGATGCCAAGACAGCCGAGGAAGAGCGTTTGATTGAGCGGTTCCGTCAACAACGGATTGCTGAATTGCGCAAACTACAAAAAGCAAGATTTGGTAGGGTATATCCCATCGGCAGAGATGATTACACAAGAGAAGTCACAGATGCCAGTAAAGTTGATGCCGGCGATGACGAGGAAGCCAAGGGGAAGGGCACTGGGGTTGTATGTTTCTTGTACAAGGATGGGTACGTCTCTCTTCGCATTCCTGTACTGCGTACATAAATCAATTCGCAATGCAGATTACCTCGGAGCGATCGTGCATTTGAGCATGTTCGTATTCTTGCCGAACGACACCCTACTACAAAGTTTGTCTCCATAGTCGGAGACAAATGTATCCCCAATCTCCCTGACACCCGAGTCCCCATGTTCATCATCTATCGCAATGGCGAAGTGCTCAACCAGGTTGTGGCTTGGGGAGCAGATCGAGAGCGTAAGATCGAAGGTATTAGTACTGCCATTCTCGTGTGAAGACAAGCGTTGAGAAGTATGTCGTGACAGAACTTGAAGCTGTATTGATACTCGCGGGTGCGATTGTCCCAGAGAAGAGGCCGCCAGAAACGAGGCGACAGGACTCAGATGCAGAAGACGAATCAGAAGACTCTGACTACGAACCATCTTCTCGCATGAAGTCCGCATCCACGCGCACCAACTCGCGTTCTCAGAAGAATGTCAGGGGCAAGAAAGACGACGACGATTCGGACTTCGATTTCGACCTGTAATATGAAGAATCTCTTAACTGTAATTGTAGCGCAAGCTCCCGATCTGTAGCTCAAGTTCACTCATCCCCTCCATCCTCTTCGGCCGTGCGTGCCAATACGAGTGCAGACTGTGTTCTGTTGACTTCAAGCGTGCTTTCGCTCATATCGCTGAGGCCAGGGACGTTGACGAGAACCACCTATCCTTAACGCCCTCTCCCCAGATGTCGTACACCCGACCCACGCCGATCCCGACAAAGGAAATCATGCAGCTTACTCCGGACTCATTCATCGGAGGGCTCGTTTACAGACGGATCACAAGGTATGCGTTCCGTGGGTTCGTCTCCGTAGGCTAAGCAAGATGTGGGGACGGTTATAGCGGTGAATGGGGATACCTTACCCTGATCCGTCGCGCATCTGTCGACCACGCGCGAGTCGACCTGTTAACGAAGTATGGTGAGAGGCAGTATGAACTCACGAATTCGATGAAGTTGCTCCTCTCCTACCAGGTCAGTAAGTACTTTATTTCCGTTGTTGTCACGGGTGCGGTTGGAACGTATTTGAGTGATCTTGCTGACCACTCAGTGGCGGTTTGCTGACAAAGACAATATTTCTCATAGCACCTACGGGAGAGAACGTAATCACTTCCATATCATCTCCGGTCGGGTAGGCTCGGTAGAATTTCCTCCGTAAAGCAAAAACCCACATGGTGCCGCCGGTTGCACGACAGGCCACAACCTCAAGCGGTGTTGGAGGGGATCTGCTGACGAGGGAACAGACAACGATAGCAAATGGGCAAATGGGGACTCAAGATGAGAAAGTCGGTGAGGATGGTCTGGTTGCAAGGTGACGACAGGCCGTCTTGAGATGCTCACACACTCGCAGACACTCGCCCATTCGTCCGATCTTAGCCGCCATAGTTGAGACGAAACCATCTCGGACCCGGGCTCTCGACCATAGTTTCCTATAAGTTCTCACCATTTCTAGCCTAAGACGCCTCGGTCAGCTGCGGGATGACTATCGGTTGACAGTGCTTTATATACTCACTCGCCTGAAACACCTCGTATTCAGCTCCATACCACCCATGTACTCCACAGTGGACAAGGACCTCGTGATGGGTATGCAGGTTTTGAGCATGACTGAATCCGACCCCAACGCTTTGGACGTATTCAGAGAGGTACGTTTCAGCGTTGGTTCTGAATGCGAATAAAATTGGCTGACTGTCTGTTCCCCAGACGAGCCCTGACTTTATAAGTGCTCGACTACCGAGATTGCATAGAAAAGAGATTCTGATACGGGTGGAGGTTATGATTGAGGATCCAAATGATTGGAGGAGTGAGTATACCTTCCTTCTCACCGCGTTATCCGCTCATACTAATCGCAGATTCGCCTATCAGATGTCGACACTGTGACCCGTATGTCCGGAACGACGTCATCACCATTGACTTCCCCTCTTGACCGTTTATTATTCTCTTTGCAGAGGAGTTCACGCATTCAACGCATGGCATTGATTTCTCTGGCACAGTCGTGAAGCTCGGGGACTCGGTCAAATGCGGCGTTGCCGTTGGCGACCACGTCGTCGGTTTCGTCCTATCCAGTGTCATAAGTCGTGTGACCCATGAAGATACCTCGACGCAAGTGCAATATATTCGACTCGAGGGTGAACTCGCCTGGGTTGTCCCTCCGGGAACATTCACCCATGAGGCTGCTGCAAAGGCGCGGCTGGGTCGCTTTAGGTACATGTTCGGTGTACCTCAATAATGACGATGGGAGGCCCTTGGAAAGTATGATAAGACACTGTAGGGATTTGGGGTTTATCTGGTCGTCTGTATACCATAATATGCATCGGGAGTGTTGATGCTACTAGAGCTTCGTCCGCTTTTCCTTCTCCGCATGCGCGCGTGTACCATAGACACATCTTCACACACTGGAGCTAACTTATTTTGCCGCATCTGCTTACACCGGAGCCCGAGATACCACCACTCTCACGTATTGCCTGCATTACGTGGCTACCCGGTAGACAGTGTTCCAAATGACCCGTCA
>JSYW01000856.1:0-16189 GCA_000787475.1 Lentinus polychrous | reverse complement strand
GGCCACGACGGCTGTACCGTTGTTTCTTGATCATGCGGCGGACTTTATTCTCAGTGCCGGGAAGGCTGTGGGGCTGTTGCGTGCACTTGGGATGTTCTCGGCTGTTGGGGATGGTTGGTTATCGAGGTGGCCTAGTTTTCAGGATTTGCTGGAGCCGAAGCGGAAGCAGAAGGGGAAGGGGAAGGACATAGCGAAGAGGACGAGTAGTGCGATCTCGACGGATGACTTCTCGAGGGTAGTGTATGACGAGCTGATTGAGGAGTGCAGGAGGGTACAGGAGACATTGACGAGAGTCCTTGTAGAGGATTGCGAGTTGCACAAGCATCTGGTGGCCGCGGAGGATTTATATCTGATGAGGAGAGGCGATGCCATGTCTCATTACCTTGATATCCTCTTTGCCAGGGTACGTCGCCTTCCTTCGCTTTCCCGCTACTCGATGTATCAATCAATGACCGAGAATGCAGATGGACAGCAACCAACCCTGGACTGACTTTCACTTCCTCAACTCAGCCTTCCGATACGTGATCGAAGCAGGCCGTACACCCTGGATAGACCCTTCTCTCGTTCGCTTCTCTCACCGAGGAAACAACTCCAAAGACAAATCGAAGACCACCGCTCGAACCGTCCGAGCGATCGACGGACTTTCGGTCGAATACGCCATACCGTTCCCGTTGACGTATATCTTCAACCCTCGGACGATGCAAGTGTATTCGTCGATTTTCGCTTTTGTTTTGATGATCAGGAGGGCACAGAGAGTGCTTCAGAGGATTCTTGTTAGGAGTGCTATGGTCGGGATGGTATCTGAGGGGGTGCAGAGTGAGTTGAAGGCGTTTTATGCGGTCAGAGGGAAGTTGTCATGGTTTGTAAAGTGAGTACTTCCTGCTAAAAAAAATGGGAACACAAATGTTTACAGGGTGAGCAGTGCACTATTGAACTTCATCTGCACGAACGTACGTACGACTGTCCTCATGGAACTGCGATGGCTCAAATCCATCATCATAGGTCCTGCATGCACAAATTCTCGTTTTCCATGCTGCGCTCAAGAAGGCAAAGTCTCTGGACGAGATGGTCGCGCTTCACGAAGATCAGTACGTTCAATCTCACTCTCCGTGGGCCTGCAACAGTCGCTGAAGTCGAATCAGTGTCAGCAAGCTTGAGGGTCGTTGTCTCCTGCAACGAAATGTAGGTCACGTGCCTTCGCCACCAGTGCATCTTCAATCTGACTGAGGATTCTTAGACATCTGCGCTCCATCGCGCCGTGATCTCTGTGCTCGACATGACCATTCACTTCGCAGACTGCTTCGTAGCGTTCGCCGGTGATACCACACACGACATATCCCGACAATCTCTCGTCCTCATGAAAAAACATCGCAGTCGTCGACAGAAGCGACAACGAAAGAACGTCATCGGATTCTCTCAATCGTTACGAGATATGCCGGATAGCTCTGACTCATCGGACGAAGAAGTTGATGAGGAGGAAATCTCGATGGACGGTGCTGCTCCGGAACCATCGTTCTCGCTCACAGCTTCTGCGTCCTTCGTGGATGGAGAAGAGAGCTTCTATGTCAGGTTGGATAAGATGTCGGGAGAGCTGGATACACTGGTCAGGTTCATCAGGAGAGGTGTAGAAAGCCTTGCTGGTGGGACTAGTGAGGCTGCTCCTGCTTTCGAGATGTTTGCGTTTGCCCTTGAAGACTGGGATAGGTGAGTTATATATTGGGGTGGGACGATTCAAACCTGTGTATGCTACATGATTGAGTGTCATAAAAGGTGAGTGATACACCACAGTGCCCAAAGAAATATTCATTGTTCAGTCAGGAACAAAATGCTGTTTATACGACGACATGACCATCTAGGGGTCATTGAAATTGCTCCCCTCGATGTTTGATGATTCACCGCAATCGCTGGCTCCCTTTGTTGTCCACCAGTCGGTTGATACCCCCGAGGAGCACCTTGATCAGCATATCCGCGGTAAGGTCCCGACCGGTATACGGTGTAGTGTCCACGATATCTCGGACACCATGATCGGCGCGCAGGTTGTTGTCGAGTTTCACTAAGTTTTTGGTGGCCTTAGGGTCGTTGCCAATCTGGACGAACTGTATGCCGACCTAATGCGTTTTGGTCAGCCTCATATACGGCGTCCAAAGACGGGCGATGCTCTTTACCTGTGTCAAGGGGTAATCTTCTTCGTCCATTTTCAGTGCTCTGTCGAGGATGTAGTGCTCCACATCGTCACCTAAACAAGAGAAAATGATGTGGCTGCAAGCAAGATGTTACAAGGACTTACCTGAAACGCCGTCCGTGATGACAATAACGTTGATGGGTTTCAATGGAGCTTCTACTGGGAAGTGGCCTGTGTCCCTTGCCCTTGTCATTGCCTCCCGTTGAGCATCGTCGAACTTGTCCATGTAAGCTCGTATAATGCCTTCCAGACGTTTTCCGAGAGGTGTCCCTCCCTGAGGCGTGACTTTGGCGAATAGGTTCATAACTTGCTCCATTGTCTACATTGTATGCGGTGAGTACATCGTCAGGGAATCGAATGAATGTAAGAGCTCACCTTCACATTCTTTCCAGCTTCCCGGCTATTCAGGAAATCAATATCTATACCATCTTTGTCGTATTGGCCTGCTACACGAGCCAATTCACCAAGGGCTTTCTCTGCCTGCCGAGTTCTCGTCAGTGATGTTTCGCCAGGAGGACACATGTGAGAAAAATTACCTGCTTCCACCTCGAGCCACTCATGGATCCGGAATCGTCCAAGAGGATCTTTGTATCATATTCTCGAAGTTGCTCCAAGGCATCTTCCATACTCTCTCTCCGCAATGGCGTGTGTAGATAACTCTTTCGTTCCTCCCAGAGCTCTCCGCTGTACTTGCTGGAATATGGTGGCGGCGGAGCATCATCTACTGGCTCTGGAAAGGCAGATCTACATGTTCGGGGCGGGCATCGGTGAGCTCTCGCATGTCGCGCAACAGAATATGCAGTGAAACTCACTCTTCCTTGTTGCTATAGCTATAGTGAGGCCTATGGTCTGGTAGCAGACCCTTGTTGGATCGGTCCTTCTTTGAAAAAACGCTGAAGATACCCATCGAGGATTCTGAGTGGTTGAGCAGTAAGGGAGGGGGAGTGGCGTGGCGGGCAGGAGTGACCACCGTGCGGTGGGCTATTCCCTATCTCTTTTATAATGCTTGGGGCACAAAAGGGTGGGTCATCGTTTCGCCCAAATCGAGGTGCAGGGTGAAAGGGCAATCATTTGTCCTCCTGTACTGGTTTCCGTGGCCCTAGAGACCTATACCCGCGCGCATCTTCTTTCCCGCTAACCGTGGACAAACCCTGGCAATCAGCGTTCTTAATCGACATCTTACTACAGAGAACTCTACAGTTGTGTCGATTGCAGACATGCCGATAGTGTGCTGGCTCACAGCTTTGGCCGGGGGGCCTTTTGGCTGTGTCCATCAACCCCCATTTGGTAAATATTGGCACCAGGAATCCGAGGATCTTCATTGCGGTGAGCTCACTCAGATCTGTCAGAACTCAGGAGATATGTCCTTTGCTATGCATGCTTTGAACACTCATCGTATAATCCCTCGGCGAAACGCGATGGCAATGACGACGACGTCTACATTGCAGAGGAGCAGCTACCTATAGAAACCGGTTCCAACGGCAAGTTTTGTCGCTCGTCAGGAGGAACGATTGAGCAGAAGTCAAGTGGCGTTTGGAAACACAGTTGTTATGTTGTCAGCAGAGCATTCGAATCTGGGAAATGTAAACAAGTCCCTGTCCTTATGCAATGAAACAAAGGATCAGATCTGAACCAACGCGTGGAACCAAATACAATAAACATCACAACGACGTATACTACTACAGTATAGCATAGGGTGACGCCCTGTCCGCCAACCTTGGGAAGGCATTGTTGTTGGCCAGAACGACCATTTGTTTCTCGTGAGAGATGTATCCACGCATATATCCTTTGTACACCATGTTCGCCACCAGACACTCTGCCTCTTCTGACGGTACGTCCATTCCCGCTACTTGCAGTGCGACATGGAAACTCTCGATGGGTATACGTGTGCTCCGTTCGGACGCCACCCAACTACAATGATTTGGCGTATCAGTTTCAGTGCATTATGTTCGAGACAGCATATGGGGGAAGGAACAATGAGGGAACAAACACTGCCTCTCCCATGTTCCTTTCTTCCCACTTACACTTTTCTGAATAACCCGCGTATGCAGATTTCCCGAGCCTTTTCCAGGGTGAGCCAAAGATTGAGCTCGACCAGTCTCCGCTCGAAACGGTCGAGGGTTTCGTCGTATGTTCTGATATCGCCATTGCGTATGGCAGTGATGAATGGCGAGTAAAGGTCGTCCAAAACTGGGAAGCGATCTAGGAGTTCACGAGATGGCAGGTGACCGCGAAGCAATCGGAGAGGAATGAGGTATGTCAATATTCGTCTGACGTAGAAATGGAAGAGATATTGGCATGTGTTATCAGCATCATGACAGAGAATCAGAACACAGACGTACTGTTGGTTCCTGCGAGCATTTACATGGCAGTTGTAGTATGCCAACGTGAATTCTTGCTCTGCCTGTATTGAGAAAGATGGGTTCAGTATACAAACATCGAGGAATATGGACAAGGGACGTTCATACCTTTGCGAAATCTTCATTCAGGAAATTGATCATACCGATGTAGTACCGGTGAGTGACCTGCAAATGCAATTCTAGAGCCAGCATCTGAAACAAGCGAAACAGCTCACCTGATGAGACCGTGGATAAGCAGATAGTGGTGGAAGATCAGGGTTCGCCTCAATAGCGCGAAGAATGTTTTTCGAGAGCGAGATTCGCTTGACCTATCCATACTAGAATTGAGTGAGGGAGACTTCTTATGAGCTCAAGGCAATGTCGTGAACGTACGCGGAAGTAGGACTTGAGGATGAGACCGACGACGTAGTAGACACCCCATCTTCGAGATTCGGCATATGGTGAAGATCTAACCTAGCGTAAGCAAGAGATATGCGATAAAGGCATGCATGGATGGTTGCATACCTGTCCGTTACACAATACGTGAATGCTTTACTGATGATTCGTGCAGCTTCTTCCATATTCGCGGTACCTCCTTGGCCATTTTGTCGAGCTTCAAGGTCGGCCTATATATTCGCTTTCAATCGTTGGGAAAACACAGCAAAGGATTGAAGAGGCTCACGTCGAATGCTAGGTCACGCAAATCCCGGAGAAGCGAGAATAGGGCGACCAATGTCCAACCACTGTTATTGCTGAAGTATCGGAAGAACAAACTGTGCAAGTTCGTCAGTCGGGTAGTTTGACCTATGGGAGTTAACGGACTTTATGAGAGTGCACTCCTCCTTGAATGCTTCTGTAGCTCTCCGTTTTGCGCAGTTGTTCACGACCAAAACATATTGAATGCAGATCTCATCCCATGGACTTTCCATGGTCCCTTCATACACGGATAGTGATTGTCTCTGTCGCTCGGGTAAGCTCAATTAAGTTCCCCTTGAGGTCATACATACTGTAGGGTTCCTGAACTCCTTCACTAATGCTTTTGCATGATCCTCCACCGGCCTGAGTAAGTACGCCAGGGTAGCACCGTTTTCTGTCCTGAGTGCATCTTGCACTCCAAGCATATACCGGGTAAAATTCATGTTGGGTGAAGTTGTGGCGGCGATATACGATCTCTTTAATTCTCTTCGGAGTTGTCGCGTAGCAGAGAATCAGCTTGGTCTTGTCTTGAGTCTGAGGACGCGAGGAGATGGAAGTCAGGTGTCAAGACGCAAATCACGGGATTGAACGCGTCGACGTCACGTCAAGCGAGCCGCCGGGCGAGCGCGGTCAGGATGAAACGAACTTGAATGGTACCGTGACATTACATGCAGTGTTCATTGCACAACGTTGCGTTATTAAGCACGATATAACGCGATAGAAGGGATCTATATAATAATCCCAACCTGTTCGAGCCTTCGAAGAGCCTGAACTATCCAGCTCGAATATCCAGCTAGCATCCCAGTTTCGCTGACAAGAATGGCACTTCCCCCTAACTTCCGTCCTCTGGTGATCGCAGGTACCTACAACGCCCCTCATACCTTGGACATATTCCGTAAGTACCCCTCAAGGGGATGCGAAACCGATCTCTAGTCGATCTGATACAACACGGCTGTTGCCATCGTATAGTGGACTACGTTTGCCCATACAGTGCGAAACTCGCCCTCGCCATCGATGGTGTCCTTCGGCCTCTCTTTGGGAAGGGCGGGAAGTACGAGGGGAAGGTCAAGGTGATCTTTCGTAACCAGGTCCAACCTTGGCATACCACTTCTACATTGGTCCATGAGGCTGGTCTTGCGGTTTGTCAATCTCGCCAGATTGGTGTACACCGGCTGACTGAACACTTACACTATTCTTGATTCATACTCGTAGGTTGCTCGTGTATCACCAGAAAACTTCTGGAAGTTCTCTCTTGCTGTACGTCTTCAAGTATCATACATTGTTTCTGAGACTTTATTTGGGTCCTCCCTCCACAGCTGTTCAAACGCCAGGGAGAATACTTCGACATCCCGACCTCCACGAGCACGCCTACCGAGACCCGCCAAAAGCTGGCCGCACTGGCCAGCGAGGCAATTGGTGACGCACAGATCAAGGATTCAGTCTTGGACCTCCTTACGCTGAAGACTACGCCCAACGGCGGTGTCGATGTCACGGACGACTTGAAGTATACTGGTAGGTTTCTTCTTAATTCGTTTAGCTTTGGGGTGAGCTTGATATTGAATCCGATTCCCTCGTAGTCAAATTCAGCAGGCAGAACGGTATCCACGTCTCCCCTACCGTCCTTTGGGACGGTCTGATCGCCAACGAGATTAGTAGCTCGTGGGGCGAGAAAGAGTGGACTGAGTTCTTGGCGAAGAAGGTCATCGTTTGAGAAGTAACGGTCAATGATCAATGCGGCAGCAATCGAAGTTTTGTATCAATATGTGTAAGTGTACTCTACAGTTCGACTGTAACCTCAGGAAAAAGTCCGTGCATTTGATTGCTTTGCGATCTCACCGGCCAGAATGTTTGAGCTCAGACAGAACCCCACATCAGCCGGCAACCAATAGATAGGTATACTACGTGGTAGATTCCAGTCCGAAGAAATGGAGATCTAAACATGTACGCTTATACAAAAGTAGAGAAAACCGAAGATACGTATAAAAGACCACTAAAACAAGAATCGGAGGAAGGGAAAGATGTAAAAGGAGATCTATAAGCAAGCTGTAGTACAGTCCGAGAAGGAGCGGACGTCAAGGGAGTATGACAAGGATAGGGGATAGGGCAACCATAAGCGTTACCAGATGGGGATGTAAGTAAGTTAAGGTGAGGCAGGATCTCTGTACATACATGTCGAGGAGGGTAAGAGCATCAATAAGTGGTAGGTGTTGTAGACGAGGGACATGAAGCACAGATGTGTAATGATGGTGAGGCACGGGAGAGGGATATCACGGAAGGGACAGACGAGAAATGACACTGCTGCAGTATTCAAGTGTCGGAAGACCAATAATCATCAAGCAACCCGAGCCTCTCGACATCTTCGAGGGACTCCAGAGCGATTTCCTACGGACGAGCAAAATCCTCTTTGCTCGCGATGTAGCCTTGGCGATTCCAAGGTTGCGTGTCCTTGGTGGCGGCACGTTTCAATGCCCACTTTCGAACGAACCATGCACCAGCACCAAGAGCGATTACGCCAAGAATTACAGCAATGGCAATACCAGCTTTGGCACCACCGGACAAGCCGCTGCTTCCACTGTTGTTGTCGTCGTTGCCGGATGACTGGCTTGAGCCAGGAAGCCCAGGGTTTCCACCGAAAGGCCAGTAGTCGCCGCCGTCAGGAGGGAGAATACAAGTCAACCCATCTCCATCGGTGATGTTCTGGAAATCAGTCTGCGTCGTAGAAGATGTGGTAAGGTTCCAGTCGACAACGAATGGTGCAGGTGTAGGCGTCGTATCGGTCTGAGAGCAGTTCGGTCCTCGGGCACCGATGAACGAAGTGTTCCCAAAGAGGACGTTGTTCTCGACGGTGAAATTCTTAGCGGAGGTCAGGGCGATGCCGTATCCGAACGCGCCGGTAAGCTGGTTATTGATCACGGTACCGGACTGGCTGACGTTGGTCCCGTAACGAGGGCCAAACCAGGTACGAGGACCGATGGCTATGCCAATCCTATGCGAGAAGTAGTCGGTTAAGCAAGATGCATACAGCAGTGCAAAACGTTGCAGTAAGAAGCATACTTTATTATGGCATCTTCATCATTGACACCCTTCTGTTCGCTGCCTTCCGGCTTGTCGTCAGCGAAACCACCCATGATGATGTTGTTCTGAACGACGGTGCCAGTGAAATCACCGTTGAACGGGTCATAGTCGACGAGGTTGATGCCTCCCAGAAGGGTGCTCTGGAACAGCGAATTAGGACAACCTATTAATAGTGAGAGACAGAAAGAATCCTTACGTTCTCAACGAAAACGGTGTTGTTCTCCACCAAAGAACCAGGCGACCCGAAGATGACAATACCACCATCCTAACAACATCGTGTTCAGCATCTGGCAACATTGATGAGGCTAAGACCAGAATTGTACTCACCGTAGGGTCACCGACTGTGTTGTTACGAACGACGCTGTTGCGACAGCTCAAGCTGATACCATCCGCCCACTCCTGGAATGTATCAGAGCCACACGGCCCGATATCATTGTGTTGCACGGTTGCGTTGTTGCAGTTGAGCGATCCTTCCGCAATGTGCAAGCAACTCCAACTGCGGGGGTCGTACGAACGTACGTACTCGATGAGCTGATTTGAGTTGGGGCCGCCCATTTCGATATTAGCGCCACCATTGGTGGGACTTGCTCCCAGCCTGGTGCCATTAATCTGTTAAATTTGATGTTAGAGGCGCTCTTAGGGTGCAACTCGCGATAGAGGGGGAGAGACAGCATAGATAACGAAGAGGGGCGCATTCAAGTAGACAATCGCACTGGAAAAATGAGGCCGGACGCGATGCCAAGGACCCAAGAACGCTTGTCATGCTCGGTTTCGTCTGTGGCAAGCAATTCCTATCCGGGAACCTTATTCGACGGGTATGGTTCTTTTGGTTTGAAAGTTGATGGTCCCCAGAGGTAGGCAGTACCCCGATGAGAGAAATCACCAGGGCAGAACAAAGAACAGAGATACGGGGAGGAAGAGAGGAGTTTGGCACGGATAACGAAAGCGGAGGAATGCTAAGAATAGTCTTGGCGGGGCAAACACGCACCTGTATGTTGCGCAGCTTAACCCCGCTGCAATTGGGGCACTGTCCATCGATAGCGGTGGTGTGTCCTGAGCCTAGGGAGACAGGACCAGAGACGACAAGGGTAGCACGCTCGTCGCCCGTCGGGTAGCCAACGGTACTAATCTCTTGGTTTGGTGCGAAGAACGCGATAGGGGCTTGAATGTAGTATTGGGTACTGGGGCATAGAGGGAGAACATAGCCAGGACCTGAAGAGTTCAGGAGTGTGTTGAGGCGGTCGGTGAGCGTATTCAGCGGATCCGCTGGTTCACAGTCGTCTCGGGCATATAGTTCCGTAGTATCTCTGGAAACGCTGTTCAGAGGGCCACGTCTTGCCACTGCCGCTTTGTGGGGCTCACCTTGAGAATAGACTGTGTGCCTCTACGTGCCTCCGATGTTGGAACGACATGGTTGTTCTGCGCGAAGGGAGGAGATGCGCAAAGATAGAGGATAAGGAGTGTGGGTAGCGTGTTTGCAGGGACTTGTACTAAGGTTATATTAGCAAGCCTAGAAAGTTGGAAAAACGGAATGATTGGCCCGTGCCGAGCAAGGTGAGGTCAGCTAATGTCAAAGGGAGGCAGACCACAAGCCGGCTTTCAGGCGCACTGCGACTGACGGACGCATGGAAGAACAGCCGAGAGGCGTTTGCTACAACGCTAACTTCATCTCGGCTGGCATCCTTTCCCAGCACGTGAGCTGGGGCTGCACTCTCAACAAGCCACTCAAGACGGCGATTCAGACGGCGATTCAGACCAAGGCGTAGACCAGAGATACTGTATAGATTTACGGTAGTACAATACACAACGCCGCCAACGATATGAACGATACAGAAAATTCAGAATGGTCCCAGAGGAAAGAACAAACGCAAGCCAGCAGAGAGAAAAGAGGGGCAGTGCTCCGCGCAGAAAAGTTGGGAACGAACGAGGTAGATACGCCTAGGGGTGTCTGGTTCAACTCTGGTTGCTCTTCTTACCCTACCACCTTGGGTCCGCTCGAAGTGCCACCCCGGAAGAATGCGCTGTAATCAGAGAAAAAGGTACAATAAATCAAGATCAATACGTTGCCGAGCCATCCATACTTTGCCTTAGCCGGGGGAACTATGGCACGTATGTCGTTCGTTCTCGTTCTTGCATATCTTCTTATCCTGGAGTTGCATACACGGCCTTCGTCCTTCGGAAGGCCAGTCCATGCTTGAGTTCAGCGAGAGCCCAGATGCTATGAGATGGCCGCAGCGCTTGTGGCAATCTTAACGTTTTCACCGAAAGGCAGCTGCGGTGACTTGATCTGTGAAGGGTCCTTGATATCCGGATTGAACGCTCCAGCACTCGAAGGGGGAAGTTCAAGCCCAGGCGCAGACGCTTCGGACGATGTACCATTTTGCACAGGCTGGAACTGAGCAGGCATAGAGTCCGTAGCATGGGATGATCTGTTGAGGAAAGTTATAGAACGGAGAATTTAGCGGGACACCAGCCACTTGCCGAGCCACTAACCGTCGCTTCTTGTTGGGTACGTCTGGTGACGTGTTATTCGACTTTCCGGTACCCTTAGTTCACAGGCGATTGCATGAGACACCCGATTGACGATATTGACTGGACACAATGACTAAAACACACACCTTCCCTGTTTTCGGTCGCTTCTGTGCAGCACGAGGCTGTCGTTCACCTTCATCGAACACATAATCAGGGAGAGAAGTGCTGCAGAGAACGGTCAGCAAGTGGATGTCTCCCAGGTAAGAGTCGGAATCGAGACGTACTTTTTGATATGTCGCACGACAATGCCCATTGTCGATTCGTCATATTTCTCCCACATTTTCACAAGTTTTGTGAATTCAGTTGTAGGGTAAGAGATATCAAGCCTGCGGGGAGCCGTGGACGTGGAGCCAGCTTCAAATGATTGTCATGTAAGTCGGACTTTCGCACTCCCAGACGAAAACTCGGTCAGATGCTAAAAAGACGCACCGGGCTTTGGTTTAATGAGTAGCCCAATGAAGAATGTTGTTGAGTATACGGTACTTGCACCCTCCTTGCCTTCAATATCTTCCTTCGTTCGTTTGCTGATGGCTTCTGATATGTCACCTTGAGCAACAGCCCGGACTTCCTCAGCGTTCAGACAATAAGATACTTGGTCGAAACCCTTGATGAATGGATGTGCTCGGCTCAGTTGTTCAACATACTCCAGCTTCATAACTAGCTGTCGTATACGGGATTCTACCGTGCCAGACCTGTACATACCATGCCAGTAAACACAACAGGGCACATTTGCCACACGATCAAAACGTACCATTTGAGTTGCAGGTCTGGGTCTCCTGTGGATGCGATGACTTGTAGATAATACCGATACCGGTGGAAGAAGTCATGTTTGGTAAAGAGTTCTGACCACTCAGCGCTGCCCATTATAACTTTCTCGACAATCTCGGAGCCTACGGGAGAACAGTAAGAAAGACAGACAATATGCAGTTGATTTCACACACCGTTCTTAAACTCTTCCCGCATGATTGACAGCGTCGACTCCATGACGTTGTGAGTAGCACACATCGAAGGATAAGCAGGGGTAATGATTGGCATGCGATGCGAGCGATCCGCAGGGTATAACTGAATGGGTACGCGTTGGTGGTGCATTCGATGATTACGGGAGCGAATCGCACTTACTTTTGGATTCCATACACGAACAGCGAGCGGTCCATCTTCTATTTGCTTCAACAGTACCGGCTGCGGCCATGACCTGAAGGAAGACATGAGCGCCGCCACGCGGACGATGACATGGCATGCATGACGCGCATCACTAACCATTGATAGTAGATGATGAAGAATCGGCTGACAATAGCACCAGCAACAGCATTAGGATATAGCTGACATATTCGCGCAACGAGCATTGCCCAGGCGACACCGCCCAAGAAACCATTCACATTCGAATAGATCGCTTTTCCTAGAAGTAACACAATGTTCAATAGATGTCATCGGCATTTGTGCGGATATTATACACACGTTGAGCCCATAGCTTGATTGTTCGTAGCGAATCTCGGAAGACATTGACATTGGGTACAAGGCGTAAGATCTCATCCACGACACGGGAGCCTATAATAACCGTTAGACTGGGTAAATACTATCAGCGACAACAGACCGACCGTTCAAACTCCGTACGCATCGCTCGTCAAGGTTCCGTAGCAGGTTGTCGTCCTTTAAAGTCAAATCGTCGGGTATTGATGATAATTCTAAACGTGCCATGAGCAGATCCATGGGAATGCCTTGAATCTTAGCGTTGATGACAGGCACGTATGCTTCTGGGATGCCCTACAACATTCCGTACGTCAGCGGATGAATGTGGGATCATGAGGTACATCCGGAACCGAAAACGCACCGTTACTTCAGTCACGCCTTCAGTCTCCTTGAGCATATCCTCGAAGACGTCGAAGAAGTCCTCCCTAGTCACATGCTTTGGTACGACGCACAGCGTATCAATATCGGTTCCGGGACCATGGACGCCGAGTCGATAGGACCCGAAGGTGAAGATCTTGCCACCTGCTGCTTCCGCCGCTGCTTCAGAGAGACCACGATCGATACCGACTTTTCGGACAAACTTCTTGACGAGTGCAGCTACACGTCCCAATACGATTTCCCTGCGAGCCATTTTATGATTAGTCTCCGGAGACCAAGTCTGAGCTTCCAACAACCAGGCATAAGGATAACAAGAAGGCGCGAATCATTGTTTGTTGCTCGGCGGCGTGTTTGTTCATTGGAAGGCATGCGGCGGCCAATGTGACAGTTACCGCCGGTGTCCGCGTTGATGGGGCCATATCAGTGGCATACAGCCAACGAGGACACTGGACAACGAAATCGAGAAAGGGCCGGGTGTTATGCCAACGCATTCGACATCGTAAACAGCATGGCCTCATGACGGGAGGAGAACTCCTGAGAAACACGGAGCTCAACTGAATCACGCCGGCACCGAGCTGCTACCTGAGGTCGAGTTATTGTGTTTTGCGAGCATGAGGGCCTCGCGTTCCGTTCTGCGCTAGAGAGTAGAACATATCTAGCAACTGCTCACCTTCGTTTCGATTCCTCCTCACTTTCGAAGACGCCTTGTCTTCGCAACTCCTCCATGAGGGTAGCAGTTACTTCCTTTTCTCTGTCGGTCGATTCTTTGAGAGAAATGGGCGGTGTCACGCCCAAATACCTATTCGCGCATTGAGCTTCATGTCGAGAGCACTACCTGAGGAGATTTACTAACCCGTTTGACGAAGACATAATGTACAAAGTGGTATGAAGAGGTTTGCACAACTGGCAAGAGATGACGGTCCAAGAGAAGAGCGTGATGGATTGAATGCAGGCTCAAGACGGACAGTCGGCAATGGCCGCTGGTCGAACCACCTTCTGCCGAATCGGGTTTGTTCGCAGTTCGACTCAAGTGAACCCCATGCAACGAGCAGGGGTATCTCTATCCTCCGTGAGGCATGGTCTGCGGCGGTTGGCACATACCAGTGCATCCGTAAAGGAGGACTCAAGGTGGCCAGGATGGCGTGTGGTCATTGGTATTGAAGTCCACGCGCAAATCAAGTCCCGCGAGAAGTTGTTTTCCAGTAAGCTCTATGCATATACTGTCATGACGGTCATTCATACTCGTCTAGGGGCGTGGACTTCCGACCTGAGTGAACCTTCTAATACGCATGTATCTCCCTTCGATGCTGCCTTTCCTGGGACTCTCCCAGTAAGTTGTCTGCATACATGTCACGACCACCGCACGCCTCAACGCCCCTCACAGAGTTTGAATCCCAAATGCGTCGAATTGGGTGTTCGGACGGCTTTGGCATTGAATTGTCGCGTTCAGCCCCGCTCAAACTTCGACAGGAAGCACTACTTCTACCCTGACTTACCTTCTGGCTATCAAATAACTCAACACTATGGTTTGTGATTCTCCTAAGCAGTTGTACGCATGTACTCACATGCTCTTCATAGCCCCACTTGCCACGGAAGGTATTCTTCCGTTGAGCCAGCATGATACCAAGGTAAGAATCAAACAAGTACAACTGGAACAAGTAAGTAAATTGTCGCGGTGAAGTATGTGACAACCACTCAAAGTCATCTATAGGACACGGGAAAGACCACATTTGACCCACGTAGACGCATATCCACCATCGACCTGAGCAGAGCCGGTATTGGATTGATGGAAATTGTCTCCGAAGCGGACATGCGGTCGGTGTGAACGACTATCGGATCGCCCCGATTCAGCTAACGACCAGATAGATCTCCCGAAGAAGCAGGGGAGTATGTACGGACGTTGCAAGCGTTACTTCGCTCTGTGGGTTCTAGCGACGGTAACATGGAACAGGTAGGTATATGCGGCTTGGAACGCTTTCTTTCGCTCATATTATTCCTCCAGGGCTCGTTCCGCTGTGACGTGAACGTCTCGGTACACAGACCGAACGAAGCATGGGGGACGCGCTGCGAAATCAAGAATCTGAACAGTATCAAATTCATGCAGGTTGCTATTAGTCGGTATCTCCCTAACATCCCGCGCGATTGACCGCTAACTGGTGTTCGCGTCTTAGCCAGCGAGGTCTTCCGTCAGATAGAGTTGCTGGAGAAAGGGTTGCCTGTACCCCAGGAAACGCGCGGTTTCGATGAACAACGCGCCGAAACATACGCCTTACGAAGCAAGGAAGATGCGCCCGATTACAGATACATGCCAGATCCCAATCTCCCGCCGTTGCTCTTAGATGCTGTGAGCGTTTCTCAACCACAATACCCGATTTGATAGAAGCTGAATTCCGAAGGAAGTCGTATGTAACGCAAATACGAGGGACAATGCCGGATTTGCCACACGAGACGCGATCTCGACTTCTTTCAATTGGGCTCTCTGAGCAGGACGCTGATGTACTCATGTCCATCGATATGGGCAGGGAAGTCGACTATGACGGTGTCTTAGGGCATGGTGCTGTCCACTATTTCGATAGTGTCTCACATGGCAGAGATCCCAAAGTCGTTGCAAATTGGTCCGTCTCTCCCTACCCAGTAACCGAGAAATCAATTCACACCATGACAGGATGAATCATGAGTTGCTGGGACAGCTTGCTCTTCGGCAGCAAACATTTCGAGAGAACCCTCTGACCGCTGATCAACTCGGTGAAATCATTGACCTGGTTCAAAGCAAGAAAGTCACCGGTGAATTCCTTCCTTCTTGCTTTCGATACCCCTCCGTTCATGAGCTCACATCCTACCATAGGCACGTCTGGCAGGACTATCTTGCGCCGCATATTGACGGAACGCCTCAAAGATAGGCCGTCGGTCCTAGCAGAGCAAATGTCTCTGCTAGTGTCATCAGCGGATAGCGCATCGCTCAAGGCCTGGTGCGAGGAAGTGATCGCCTCAATGCCCAGTGAATCGCAGGCAATACGCAATGGCCAAGTCAATGTATTGAACAAGCTTGTTGGCCGAGTTATGAAGCTTAGCAAGGGAAGAGCGGATGCGCAAGCTGCCAGGCAGATGCTGGAAACGCTTCTTCGTGGCGATCTCACGTGACGCGCAGGCGCATCTCTCTTCCGCCATCTCTCATGGTTCCTGCTGCCCAGCAGGATCACTGCAAATCCCTCCTCGTCGTCGGCTGCTTCCAATGGGAGACGTCAAGTATAGACAACACCGGGCTACGTCCCATTCATACTCTACGCGCGTAACATAGTGCTGAGAGGTGGACCGTTCCACCTCATCATATCCATGATACGGTTCCTAGGGCTTACAGATCACGACCCAATGTAAATACACTCCCTTAGGGCTCTGGATATTGTGCCTCAGGAATAATCGTCCTTCTACACCCGGTCAACTTGCGGGTTTCGTTTGCCGTCCCAAGAACATCTCAATCGATGCCGTTTATCTACACTTGAGCACCTTTGGCATACGTATA
>JSYW01000852.1:0-18998 GCA_000787475.1 Lentinus polychrous | reverse complement strand
GTCACTTTTCATGGTTACGGAGGACGGATATTGGACGCCGAATCCATCATCCGACTCTTTTCGACATTCCTCCGGTACGTTCGACGTTCAACGCCGTGGTTTTACGGCCGTTTGACCGTTTAAACGGCACCATACGGGGTATCCTACGGCCGACCCGTTCATCCGTTCAGCACGGGACGGTTGATCATGAGAGCTCTAATTCGTACGTCCTCAGATTCTTGAAGCCTGACAAAAAGCGTACGTTTCTCTAAATTGTGCAGCGGCACAGCGATGCAAAAAGGTATGAGCCGACTGAGGTTCGAACTCAGGACCGCTTGTGCACATACAAATGTAAGACAAGCGTGATAACCAACTACACCATCGGCCCCTCGTCAAGCCTGCGGATGTGAAATATTACAACTAGCGCTGGGTGTTGCAGGGCGAGACTCGAGAGCCAGTACGCGTGGGCACGTGAGCTCCTGGGAAGACGCGTTGGACTCCGCGTCTGAACTTCGATGTTTTCGGTAACCGGTAACTCCTGAACATAGCTTCAGAACGAGAACACAATCTGAACGACATAGGAGCACTCTTAGAGACATAACTAACTGTACTCTTGAAGGCCACAGACTCGCGGGCTGACGAAGTGCCAATATGTGGGTGATTACAGGCCCCTTCGACGGAGACCAGAATGTGGTTACGTTCCAAAGTGCGTGACCTGATGTATAAACGCACTCTGGTACTGATCCTCCACACAGAGTCAAAGCTATTAATGCCTGGCAAGAAATATACGCTTGGTCGGAAGAATCGGCCTCTCGTTCTGAACCACAAATCCGTCTCACATGATCATATGTCTTTCAATGTAGGAGAATACACAGAAGAGGACGTGGTGCGTACATTATATCATAGTCATGAAGCCTTCCGGGTGATGCCAATGTGCACTCTTCTAGAGCAATCCAGACAAGAGGCCTACAATTGAGGTACACAATGCTGGGAGCAAGTCGCGCAGGATCGAGAGGAATGGCAAATCCATCAACATTAACCCCAAGGCGACGTTGGAGCTTGAAGACGGTGATCAGATATTCATTTTGAATGATGTATCGGCCAGGTAAGCGCTGCCTATGCTCTCTACATTGGCTCGGTACTGAGTCAGCTAATATAGCGTGAAGTGGGAGAATGTCTGTTGTTATACCACAACACCGGAGGAATTTTCGGTCTCTGCATGTGCAAAGATTGGTATGCCCAGGTTACGACTCGAGGTTCCCACTACCGGCTGACTCGCTCGACGATAGGTGTTTCACTGGTGATAACCCCACAACCATCCGTTACTCACCATCTCGTCTCGACGTACTCATTAACACCCGTCATTGCGTCTTCCCTCCTGACACTCGCACATTTAGTGAAGCCAGACTGGCTCTCTACCCTCCTCAGCATGGGCTTCTCGACTTCCAGTGAAGACCCTTGTCAACTCGAGATAGCATTCTCCCTACCCCGAGTTGCAGATTACAGGCCAGACTACTCTCCTTCAATTCCTTCTACATTGCGCTCACTCAAAGCATGGGAGCCTAATGAAGACCGTTTGAACATGTTTGGCCGTCACAGATTCGTGTTTGTGGGTGAACGCGGGAGAGAAGTGAGCATAGACATGCGGGAACTGGTTAAGAGGGGATCTGGGGAGTATGAATGCTTTGCTGTCGAGAGTGGGAGGAAGAGCTTCCATTCGGTGCTAGCTAAAGGGAAGGGCAAAGGAAAGGAGCTGGTGCTTGTGGCCGATGAACCTGCTATGGGTATCGCTGTCGGGAAGGACCGGTGGATGGAATTTGTGCAGGAGGCTGCAGAGTGAGTGTTTCTTCTGATTAGCAGTACAACCTCGATGCAAACTTACTGGGAAATAGGTACGGTCTATGTTTTATACGGCCAGAGAAGATCACACAGGCTATTGCGCATGTCGACATTTCGTATATTGGCTGTGCACTTACTGACACGGTCCACGGTTGGTCCGTTTTTGACTTTCTGCTATTCCTACATCATGATCTCTGTTCCAGATCCTCATCGGTTCGCCAGCCCGCTACCAGACGTCATACCTAACACGCACGTCGAAGAACCTTCAATACCACCGACATCGTCGAATGCTCCTGCACCTGAACCTGAAAAGCCAGTCCGCAGGCCACTTCGTCGGATAACTGATAGGCCCAAGCGAATTATTGACGATGATGATGATTCCATGTTGCTCGATAAACCTGCTGAACCGGGGCTAGAGCCTCTCAAGGAGCATGAACCTGAAAAAGAGGAACCGCCTAAGCCAAAGGTAAGCCATACATCGAGTTCCGTCGGGCGCCGCGTTGATCAATCTCATACTCTACCAGAAACTGCTTCGTAGAGTCACAGAGCGGAAAAAGGACGACGATAGCTCCATCTTAGGCGATGACAGTTCCGGACTTGAGGTCCCCTCCAGGCCTCCCTCGCGTTCTGTGCGTATCCTGCTCCTCGCCCTGTATTACAATGCCCTTTTCTGATTAGATCCCATCCACTGGCATCAGCAAACAGCAAGCCGTCTTAGGCGACGGGACCCAAAGAAAAAACCGACAGGTTTCGTGTTTGTTGACCCTTTCGAGGAAGAAGAGAAAGCAGCGAAAGCGAAAGATCCAACGCAGAGCGTGCTCGAGAAGTACAAGTCCCTGTACGAGGAGAGCGATCCGGACCGAATTGCTCAAACGAACATGGAGGATTATATGAACATGTTCACGCAGCGACGGGACCCGAGTGGTAGTCTTACTCAACCGGAGTCATCAGGTGCTGGAACCAAAGTTCCTTCAGGTCTGGATGTTGTTCCAGAAGAAGAGGAAGAAAGCACGCTGCCTCGGTCGAATTCGACTTACACGCCTGAGACGCAGATGGGGACGTTGAAGCGGAAGGTAAGGATAGACGATGGGGACGTAGAAATGCAGGACGCGGATAAGCCTAAGAGCAAACGGCGAGCAATCGAAGGTGGTGACTCGGTGGAGAGTCAAACGACGCAGGGGAAAAGCAAGAAGCCCCAGGCCAAGGTCATCGAGAGTCAGGCTTCCAAATCGACTGGAGCAGCTCCTGGTAAACCAGACAAGGACGAAGCGTTCCTCAAAGCTGTTGCTTCCACCAAGCGAGGGAAGAAAACTGAGGATTCATTCGACCGTGAATTCAATAACCTGAGGATATCCAAACCTGACTTGCAAAGGGATGAAGCGGCCCAGGACTGGAAGATGTTGGAAGAGTTTGGTGACGATGGAGATCTCAGAGGGAACTTCATGGTGATTGTCGAGATGGAAGTTCCAAGGCAGGGTGGGATCGGAGTATATAGGAGAGGTGGTGAAGGTCGGATTGAGTGGGAGGGTCGCCCAGACTTCAAGAAGTTCAAGAAGGTATGTCCAGGTCAGATACCTGAACTACGTCGATCGCTAATGGTGGACGCAGAAACACCCTGGCGAAAGACCGAAGCCCGTGGAACTTGTTCTCGAAGACCTTTCAGGGTTTGACTTTCCTACACGTAAGCTTGACCAAGTACGAACATTGGATGAGGGTTTCATTGATATATGTATACAGAATCTGGGTGGAAGAACTCGCAAACGAAAGCGTCTCAGTCCTTTGAGACGACGCAGTCAGGCTCCTTGCCCAAGACTCAGACACAATCAAGTCCTCGAAAGACCCAAACTGCTGTTATGGACTCTGATGACGAGCAGATGGTGGCTCCGACTGGTAGACGGAGTCAGAGACGAACTCCTCAACCGCAGTCGAAGCCGCCCTCACAAGCCTCGACCAGGTCAACTCGAGCCACAACGTCAAAGCAGAGCCAAGCCAAGAAGAAGCCCCTGTTCATTGTTTCTGAGGAGGAAGACGAGAATATGCCGGACGCTGGAACTGGCAATGGCGATGTCGGCTTTTCTGACGACGACGACGTTCCTTCCGGCAAGCCTCGGTCCACTCAGGCGGAGACTCTGAAGAGTGTGCCTCCGACGATGGAGAAGTCGGGTGGGCGCGCCACTCGGTCTACCGCTACGAAGAGAAAGGCACCAGCGGCGTTGCTCGATGACGATTCGGACGATGGCGTGACTTTCAAAGGCTTCGGGAAAAAGAGGCGCAAGAAGTAGTGGTCCTACGTTTGGTATACTTCGTGTTGGTCTCTATCAATATATTTTACAACTGCTCCAGATGAGTTGTACTCTAGACACGGTGCAGTGCTTGATGAAGCTATGCCGAGTTGCTTGACATGATAGGGTCTGGCTGTACTTGATAGGGTCCAGCGGTGTACTAGGGTTCAGCGGTGTACTGGCCAACATGTTGGCCAGTACACCGCTGATTCCTGCACGCTGGGTAACCGACAAGTACCCGAACGCAGCATCCTTCAAAAGTACACCCTTGACCCATTCCCAACTCTAACGGAACTGCCCGAGGCCAACCATGGGCCTTTCGTTGTAGGCGTTGGGATTCGGTGCTCTCACTTGGCTTTTCTGGCGTGTCGTGCGGGGCTACATCCTTCGGTCGCCTGTTGATAACATCCCCGGTCCAGCGCCGTTCTCCATCTTGACGGGTATGTGGTTTTACGCACGACTTTCTTGCTTTTGTGGCTCATGATCGTCCCTTAGGCCACTTTGGTGAACTCATATCGAGAGATCACTGGGCTTTCCTGGAGGACATTTGTCGTTTGAAGAAACGGGAGAGTTCCTCATGTCAGATTTTCGTCTGCCTCGTTAGCGCGCCCGTCACACTCATGGATTGCTCAGTGAAAACCAATTGCTGTTCGGTACGGGTCTGGCCGAAGCCAGTGGCGAGACGCATCGAAAGCAACGCAAGCTCTTGAACCCCGCTTTTGCGCCAACCCATTTGCGACAGCTTTCCCCCATTTTCTTCCATGTCGCCGAGATTGTGGGTGAACGTTGAACACTGAAGCGCAGGGCTCTTGTGTCTCCTAATGATACTCATGTGATCATGTTTTCGGCAGCTTCGCCGCAATGCAATCGCTGCCGAGGTCAAAGACGGCCCTAAAGATGTCAACATGGCCTCTTGGTCTGGTCGCGCCGCCTTGGAGATCATCGGCCAAGGCGCAATGGGACACACTCTTGACTCCCTCACAGACGCATCTCCCAGTGAATACGCCGTCGCCCTGAGATCCCTCATGTATTTGTTCCCTCGTCGGTTCCTTTGCTCTGTTGACCTTTCTACTTCATCAATCAAGGCCTGCAGTCTTCGCAGTCGCTCTGCACTGGTTTTTATCCCATGGTCGGTCTACTGGGACCTCCCAAGTTCCGGAGATGGCTCTCGGATAGGTATCCACACCGCAAGGCGCAGGAACTCAAGAACATCGTGGACACGGTATGGAAAACCTCCGTCTTGCTGGTCGAGAAATGTTGGGCGGCGATGGAAAACGGCGAAGAAGCCGTAAACCAACGGGTTGGTGGCGGGAAGGACATCATGAGCATCCTCTGTCTCTGTGAGTCCTTCTTGACCGTGTTCAATTGTCCTCTTTGATGCGGTGTTGCGCACGTGCCCTGACGTGATGCGGTGACTTTCTAGTGCGAGCGAACATGGAGGCATTTGAGGACGAACGTTTGCCGGATGATCAACTCATCGCACAAGTCAAGTAAGCCCCGGCCATTGTCTGTTCCTTGCGCTTCGCTGACCCTTCCACCACCAGTACTATCATTTTTGCGGCGAGTGATACGACCTCGAACGCCCTGGCGCGTATCCTGCATACGCTGGTGATGCATCAGGCAGCTCAGGACAAGCTCAGGGAGGAGATTGAGGAGTTCCGGGAGTCTGGTGAGGAACTGACGTATGACCGTCTCGTTGAACTGCCCTATCTCGACGCCATATGTCGGGAGACATTGAGGCTGTACGTTGTCCTCAGTCCATTCTAACCAGAGTAAGCTCAGACTCACATCTATCGTCGACCATGGACGTCTGGGGAGAGGATGCCGCGGAGTGGAATCCAGAGCGTTGCCCTTGCCCGACAGCGTCAAGAACGCTTCCGGTGGTGGCGGGTTCTACAATCTATACGTGTGTACTTTGCGCGTCGGGCACTATCCCAGCTACTGATACTTCTCAAACATCCAAGAATGACGTTCACGGATGGCCCAAGATCATGCATGTGAGTCTCCACTATTATTTCCCTCAGTGTGCCACGCGGGTTGCGGCTGACGCTTTGTAGCGGTTCAAATACGCCGAACGATACCGACAGAGATATTCCTCTTCTATCTCGTCGAGTCGTTCAAGTTCACACCCGGAGCGTCGGAGATCATATGGAACACGTCCTTCGCCTTCGTCGTCTTCCCCTCTGTATCAAAGGAGTCTGGTAAGGCGGAGATGCCCGTACATGCTGAGTTCAAGTTGATCCGTCCATGAGTTGTCATCATATCGGTACTTTTGTTTCCCTAGACTGTGTTGAGCCATGGCAGTATCATTTGGAATGGGGCAAGTGTAGTCAAGATTGTGTTGACGATCTCCACCCAACTTGAAGGGTGTTTATGAACCGTCGTCTTACTGTGATATTGATGAGATGTATATACATGCATGTATATCTTACTGGAATAACGTATTTGAGACGATATCCATCACCTGAGCAATCAAACTCTCGTCAGGGTGCAAAACATCAAGAAACCGACAGGATTGGGCCTTCAACGGCTGCGATTTCAGCGAGAAAGATAGCCGTCCCGGACAGGACGACGAGTCTCCCCTTTCCTGCGAAAACCATATTCGCAGATACTCTGCCCGCGAAGAATTGCCCAGCAACATACCCTCGCTGTACCCCCTCAGTCAACCCACCCTGAATGTGGAGGATGACTGGTACTACGTACCTCAGCTAGGGTGGAACGAGTTGAAGGGCTTGGATGCCTATGGGAGAGGATGTGGTGAAAGGTAAAGGATGCGAGATATGGAAGCTGCGAGGGGGCGGGGGGAATTCATGCCAGATACCGCGTCGCGACGCGTCGAAGATCACGATCACGATGGCGACGGTCTGCCATGGTTATCTCACACACCTGTACGGGAGCCACTGTTAGCATCGCTGCCTTGGCGCAATGGTAGCGCGTCTGCCTCCTATCCAGGCCATTTGGGCCATGTGGTTGAAGCAGAAGGTTGCGGGTTCGAATCCCGTTGGTAGTATTGGGGTATCATTTTTACCCCCCCTTGATTTTGACTCAATGTAAGAGGAACATGAAGACACTACGGGGCAAAACGATGCTTCCAAGCGAGCTAGAAATGTTGAAGATCAAGTTATACCATTTTGGGTGATTATAAGCGCCCAAGGAGTTTGGTAGCGAGAACTGGCTTCGGCTCAGCGCTTCTTATCCAGTGCCAACATCGTCCTACATCATCCTCCAAACACTGTTGGACACACGTTCTGCACACCATGTTGGCCCGACCGTGTAGGAGCTCGGTCTCGAAGGTCTCGAGAATAGTGACCGCGAGCTGCTCGCGACTGAATCACACCATGACACCGCCGTGCGTACCAAGCCATACACCCAAGAAGCGGATCTTCTGACTGCATATGCATCATGTTCTAGTGTTCCCTCAGTGCAAGGGCAAGACCTAGAGGCTATCCTTGCCCAACCTGAGTTCGCCTCAAAAGTCGTCCACGGTCGTTCTTTCGTCTCCGCATACTACCACCCACGAACACACAACATCCCCGTCGCACTCATCCACTTCCGCTCACACCACGTCCCCCTCTTGAACCTCTTCACGCATTTTTGCGCTCACACCGCCTCGGTACTTGCGATCCCCATCTCCAAAACGATCCCCTTGCCCACCCAACGTTCGTTATGGACCGTGCCCAAGAGTCCGTTCGTGCACAAATCGGCGCAGGAGAACTTTGAGCGTAAAGTCCACAAGCGGGCTATCAAAGCTTGGGATGCGGACGACGAAGTCATTGATCGCTGGATCAAGTACTTGGAGACTCATGCATTGGCAGGTGTCGGTATGAGGGTCGTCAGGTGGCAGAGGGCTCCTGTCGGTGTGGGTTCGTTGACGATGGAGGCTCTCAAGAAGCAGATGGCTTTGGACGCTGCAACGACGAGCTCTGAGAAGGTCAAAGCTCTCGGAGAGAAGATCGTTCAACAAGAGCTGGCAGCGAATGCTGGGGCAACGGGGAAGACTATCGAGCAGCCAGCTGCTTCGTCGTGACTTCAGTTTGCTCATTTCCGAGCTAGTCTGTTTGCTAAAACCCCTACCCATTCATGCTTTGCGGTATTCTAGATGTGATTGCATTGTAGCTGCTCTTCGTAATTCAAATTATCATAACAACATGGTCAATAAGACACAATATGACAGAAGAACACATATAAAGGTAAACAGAGCCATTTCATATACGCAAAGTCCATAACTTTCGTCGGCATTTCGTTGAGGCCGACCTTCCATCCGATTCCCACATTCCACCCATATTCCTCTACTTTCTCACAATTAGGGTAACATTCCGCGGAAAACCCCAGCCACCTTTCTCTTAGTGGGTTCCGTTGACGCCATTGACTTGACTGAGAGCAGCGTCGGCCCTTTGGAGGTCACCCTCACTCAGGCTCTTCGATCTTCCACCTCCGGGTGTGGAGGCACCGGAAATGACGGAGCTTGCACGAGAGCGGACTTTCATGACGAGCGGGCTACAAGAGGAACGGTCAACATCCATTTGGGCTGAACACGTGAGGAAAAGACGTACAAAGGATAACCCTCTTCCTCGTCATCTGCCGGCCACTGCTGTCCTCGGTAATCGCTAGTACCCAAAGCCTGCATCTGTACCCAAATCCATCAGCATACTGACTATAACGCAGCAACAAATAATCACAACGACATACCTCTTCGGTAAGAGTGCCGATATCACCAGGCGTAGCAAGACCACCCATTCTGTATCTCGGGCTAGGAGGCACGCTCATCGGGGGCATCCTCTCCATGCCAAAGTCGAACTCTTCGTCCTCGCCCTCCAACCCAGCAACGCCATAGAAAGCATCAGGATAAGCTCTCCTCAACGCCAACTGTCTCGCCTTGCTATACTCAATGCCCAAGTTCTTCCAATCCAGAAGCGGAGAGAGACGTTCGACACGGTTCCGCTGGTTGATACGCTGTCGACGAGTTTTATTGCAGAAGGAGAACATGTAATCTGTGAGCTGATTGACAGAGTCTTCGACGGATTGAGAGCGGCGGTCGACGATGTAGCATCCTTCGTCTTCGGGACGTTCGATCAAGTCTTGCATGAAGCACCCGAAGCCGGAAAGGTTCGTGGTCACCGAAGGAATGCCCATCTATCGTAGAAGGTAAGTATATGCGCTTGTGCCACCTGCAAAACGTATCCAGCGACTACTTACCACTGTACATTCGGCAGGAGTGTAACCCCATGGCTCATAGTAACTCGGGAAGACACCCAAATGGCAACCACGGACAAACTCTTCGTAGTCCATTCCCAGGATAGGGTTGTTCGAGTTGAGGAAATCAGGGTGGAACACGATCTTGACGCGATCAGCCTCAGAGTTGAATAACTGCACACGTCGGATTTGATTCAGGATCGGGTCGTTCGCGTCATCCGCCATATTGTGCGTCGTAACCGGTGGAAGGGAATTGCGTTTCAACGCAAAGATACGTCTCTTGAGCAGGATCTTGTCTTCCTCCGAGAGCAGATCGTCTGCGGCTGTAGCGGCCGCATGCTCGCTGAAGCAAACTCAGCATCCCTCGGGTCTGTGAGCAGACACTAGGTACGTACCCATTGGATCGCATGGCACGGTCAAACAGGCGGGCACCGATCCGGTGCTGAATCTCGGTGACAGTGTCACGAAGCTGCTTCACCACAGCCTGACCCTTGAGAGCATCAATTGTATATGAATGCGTTGCGGCGGGCATAATGATGAATGCCACGACCGTTAGCTTCGAGTTGACTTTTTTCAGGCGATAATTGAGACCTGTATTATCGGTTAGTATCATACTGATGTTGGAAACGGTATAGACAATGATACGCACGTGCAAGAGATTCGATGAACATATCCACGCCCTTGTTTCTGTATTCATACCGACCGGCGATGAACATCTGGGTGCATATAGTCAATCAAAACGCTCTATCGACTAAATCCACACACGTACGTAGAGGGTGTTCTCAAGGTCAAAGTCGTAGTGTCCGTAGAAGTGACCACGAACGAAATCATTGATCTTTGCCTTGGCAGTAGCGTGCAAGTTCTGGAACTCGTGCATCGCCTGGAATTTGACAACGTTCAGGCCGTTCGGCAGGACGCCATCAGGTTTCCGTTTGAGCAAGTGTTCCGACTCGTACGCCGTAATGTGTGATACAGTTGTGAACACATCAGCGCAATGTGCCGATGACCGTTCAATGCAGTACCGGTGGTAGATACCGCGCTTGCCGGCTTCATGATCAACATCAAAGTATTGGAGGTTGTTGTAGAAATCAACACTGCCCGCGCAAAGGTATCGCCCAAGGAGGGTTGCGTGCGTCGTGAAGACCGTGGTCACATCGACATGGCGTTTCCTGAGGAGAGGAATAGCGAGACCGGCCTGCCATTCGTGGAAATGCGCGACGACGGCTGTGTCGAGTTGGCGGGCGACGTACTGATGGTGGGGAGGGCGCGTCGTTTGGTGAGTTGACTGATGGGCGGATGGGAAGCGCGATGAAGGATGCGTACCTCTCCTAGGAACCAGGCGACGAGGTAACCAAAGAGAACCGTCTCGTTCGTCTCATGGTCATTGGGGGGTGTCGGAATGCCCGCTAGGTTCCAGAGATCGCCCTTCCATTCGTCCAGCCGCGAATACACGCTGCCGGTGTCGAAGAGGAGAACATGAGGGGCGCCCTCGACGAGCCAGCGGCCATAGAGCGATTTGACACCAGCGTTACGGAGCGACTCCAACGTCGCGGCAAGATGGGGGTCAGTCGGCTCCTGCTGTTCGACTTCCATGGGGGCTGTCTTGTAGCTCAGAGGGCCAATAAGACAGTATCTGTCACCGAACTCGGATACGGTGACAGGGACCTTGGTCTTGATGACGGTGTAGATACCACCGACCTTGTTCGCGACCTCCCATGCGCATTCGAACAAAAGGGGGTTCTTGACGTCGCGTTTGATTTCTGTCATGGTTGTTGAGAGAGGGTCGTAGACTGCTATCTAGCGAGGATTTAAAGTATATTCTCTCCGGTTTTAGGACGTATCCGGGATGAATGTGATCTGTAGAGAAGGAGGGGGATGCGGGCGAGTCGAAGCTGGGTTTGCCTCGTCGCCAGCTTTCATATCATCTCCCCCCGTCACGCTTCCCCAGAGCCCCAGGAAATTCAGGGCAAATAATCCGTGACGTCACATCACGTGCAATGTCTCAATGAACGCCTCGTCACGCGGTCACAATTTCCCCGCATGCAGTGCACATCGTTCCTTTCCGGTCTTGACTCGCTCTCTGAGTCTCCTTTGCATGCTTCTACAAACGTGCAGCGCGGATCTGCTGAAAACAAAACAGAGCTGATAAGCCCACACCGTCTTGGTAGAACATCCTTGATTTCGGTCGGCCCTCCCACAAATATAGCAAATATGTAACGACAGCTCCACTCTGTTGGTTCTATGGTCGTTCTCTGAGGAAGAAACATACCGAACGGAGCTCAACTCGCTCTGAAGCTATTGCTCATCAGACGGATAAGCCGTGTCTTCGGATACGCACTCCAGGTCTGGTCAAGTACCAACGCAAGAATGCCGGCATACAGCATGCGGATTAGCAATGGATTCTCCACATCTCTCAGCGGATAGCGACTTCGATCCAATGGGGAATCCTTCCTTGACATCCGAATTCAACCGTGCGTCCGGTCCGTAATCAACAAGCTCTTCCCGGGGGTAAATCTGGATGAATTTGCCCATTAAGAACATCGGCACGTCTGCGTGCCCTTTCGCCAGGACTCTGAAGGCCCGGTCGCAAAGAAACGAGCAGTAAGTTTGCTAGTACTATTGAGCGTGGTGAAGCACTTTCATCCGGATCCGTAGCCCGAAGTTGCGTCCCCGCGGTGACCTTGCTGTAATAGATGCAGAGAAGAGAAGATCGCATGAGAACTGGAAGAAGCCTGGTATGAATTTGTATTCTTACAATTGTTTGACCAAAATTCTGGTTTTGACCTGGCTTCACATTTCCGGCTATCCTCACTTGCATACGACTGTTGCGCTCTTCCACTGCCGTAATACTTCCGTATGCGTATGATACGCTGCTTGCTGCTGTTGAATATATTTTACTTGCCACACACACACTACTTAGTACTCCAATTTTGCTGGCAGGTACTACAGAGAACGACTGTCTTCTCTGTGAGGCAGGGGCTCCTGATCAAGTAAATCGGGAAAATCATATGATAGAAGTTTATCCGAATGAAGTAAAGAGTTCGAAGCTCTAGGACAACATCAACAAACAAACAATATTAATATGATTGATCGCCGGGTAAATCGTTCAGCTTGTCTGCCACTCACAGTGGTAGCAGTACGGTGCTGGCACAAATACCCAGGCTTCACCAACGTGTGTAGCAAAGGCGGTCACTTGTCCATCAAAGACCTCAGTGGTCTGATGTAGTGATGCCCTCTCGCAATGCCACTGACGGCGTCGTCACCGATCAGCTCTATGCTCAAATTCAACGAAGACTCGTTGAGAGCGGAGAATGGGACAGGTTAGTTTTATCACTTTTCGTTCCACCGCGAATGCTGCTGACCTCTTTATTAGGATTATGCGGATGCTTGTACTGAAGCTGAACGAAGCAGGGTGGATAGATGACCTACACCACCGTGCTAAAGGTACTGTGTACATCCTTCTTCGCTCGACCGTCTACAGATGCTGAATAGAGGGAAATATCATCAGAACTTGCTCGAGAAATGTTCCCCATGCAAGCCCGAGAGTTGACCGAACAGGTTACTCCAAAGGCAATTGGTGAGTGTTGCCCTCACGATCCAAACAGTGCGACAAATAATGGATGTATGCAGCAGATGTTCCGGACAACGTCAGGGAGCTTATCACCAACAGAATTCGACAATTCTTAGAGACACAGCTCGAGAAGTGATTGACTAGGTTGACTGACGACTGTGGTTCTCCTGGGTCGAATGCCTATCCCTCCCCTCGTGGCAGCCTCACGTACATATCATCCAAGGTCATTGTTTGGACATGGGCACTACCAGTCATCATTAAATTATTATGCTAGACGACCTAAATGTCCCGGTGAAGTGTCACTGCGTTCTTCGTTGTCCCGAACATGTGCCAAGTTCGACAGCAGGAGTAGTAAGTACTGAATACTGAACACACCTACAAACTTGCGGAGACCCGTAAAATTCAAGATGTCTGATTTCCCCCTCATGTTGTCGCAAGCGTATAGATCTTGCCGTAGGTCTAAGGTTTCCGATACCAGTGGTGAACGTCACACGTGACATTAGTTGGCGACGCGTCGAGCCACGACGCGGTACCGGAGTGCAGCGGGCCGACCCACGAGGCATGTTAGTTGACAGCCACCCGGGTCCCGCCCATCCTTAGACCGCGATGTCAGCCTCTCGAGCCCGCCGCCGTGCTCAGCGTATAAATTCCGCTCATTTCGGAGCTACCCTTCCTCACCTCCCTTTACCTTCTACCACCACCTCCCCCCGCCTCCTTCTACCAGCCCGCCACTCATGGCCCTCAAGATCTTGCTCTTGTCTAGCTATGGTACATAGTACCAGTCTTTCTCTACATCCAGGATGTGTTGACTGAGGAGGGAGGGTAAACATAGGTCGTCGCCGCGCCCACCCGCCAAGTCCGCCGTACACACATTCAAGCTTTCGCCGGCGGACTACGATCTGAACTGTACGTAGTACCAGTCGTAATACTCTCCCGTGGTGGGTTGACTGAGGAGGAGGACCAAGAACAGATTTCCCCCATGCCCGCCGAGCCGTATCAATGGCTGACATATACGGTACGCAGTACCAGTCGTTATGCACATCCTGGGTGGGTTGACTGAGGAGGGACGGATGACAGTTGAACCCTCTTAGTCTATCCTCTTCAACATCCTCAAGTCTCGCCGGCGGACTTCCATCTCCGAGTCTCTGTACGTAGTACCAGTCGTGATCCCCATCCGAAGCAGGTTGACTGAGGAGGAGGAAAAGCGACCAGGCTGTGAGCAAGCCCACTGTTCGGTACTATGAGAGGCTGGCCTGTTGGAAACTGATGAAGTATACACAAGGTACGCAGTACCAGTCGTTGTCTACGTCCGGGGTGGATTGACTGAGGAGGGAGGGGAGCGTTCAGCGCAGGTGTTCACAAAGGCAATTCCGGGGTCACTGCTCCTACATGCACATGCGGTTACTATGCAACGCCATAAGGTACGTAGTACCAGTCTTTAATCCATGTCCGGGGTGGGTTGACTGAAGAGGGAGACAGAAGAAGATCCGATCGTGACTGAGCCTTTCCGCGGCTTATGTCCACGGCGGTTTGCAATCGCTTGACCAGGTCCTTCTTGCTGACAGTCAGCCGCCAGCCCGCTGTTGCTTATCGGAGTTGCCCGTGTGGTCAGCCAACAGCACCCGCGGCCTCGAAGGTATAAATCCCCGCCCCTTCCCTCTTGTCCCTCACCTCCCTCAACTATCTACCACCACCGGCCCTTCCCAAGGTCCAAGTATTACTCGCCATCCCGGGCGCGCCACCCACAACCATCGAAGACTGCCCTCTTCTGCCTGTGGTACGTAGTACCAGTCACTCAAGTTCTCCACTTCCAGGGTGGATTGGCTGAGGAGGGAGGGAATGTAGGACATTCCATCCCCACGTATTCGCCATACCCATGCGTACCCCAAATGCATAAGGTACGTCGTACCAGTCATGCTCTATTCCCGGTGGAGTTGACTGAGGAGGGATGGATGATAGGATAACTATCTTAACCTCTCTACGTTGTATCCTTTGCCGGCGGGCCAAGGGTATACATAGGTAGTAGTTGTCGTACCCATCGGAGTCCGCCATGTTGACTATGACATGCATAGGGTACGTTGTACCAGTCGTTACCTATGTCCAGGGTGGGTTGACTGAGGAGGGAAAAGCAGTTCAGGTTACCATCAAACTCTTCGGAAAGATCCTATGTCTATGCCCGCACCACGATACGGTACGTAGTACCAGTCCTTCTTCACAACTGAGGTGGGTTGGCTGAGGAGGGAAGAGAACAGTTCATCGTCATCTTCTCCTATGGTCCAATGCCCTCCTATCAATTGTGCTACTCTATCATCTATGGTACGTCGTACCAGTCCTTCTTCACGTCCGGGGTGGGTCGGCTGAGGAGGAGGGTAAGAACAGGTCATCGTCACATCCGTCGTCCGCTATGAGGCTTACTCAAGGTACGACGACTCCGGATCCTGCAGTATGTCGAAGGTACGTTGTACCAGTCCTGTTCCACATTTGGAGTGATTGACTGAGGAGGGAAAGATTCAGGACAGTATCAAACCCTTTGATTTGCTCGTATAGTATGTCTGGCCATGTCCGCGATACTCCATGGTACGTCGTACCAGTCGGTATCTACATCCGGGGTGGGTTGACTGAGGAGGAGGATTTAGCATGGGTTACCGCTACTAGCAAAGCTGCCCAGTCTGTAGCGTATGTATATGGTACGTTGTACCAGTCATTCTCCACGTCTGGGGTGGGTTTGGCTGAGGAGGAACCGACGAAAGGCGTTTGTCGCTTCGCTTCGACCTGCACGTCCACCTCTAGATCCTCGCAGCAAAATATGATTCAACGAAATGAAAAGTACGTTGGAACAGTATTATCTGCATTCAAGTAGGGGTTTATTGAGAGGGAGGATGAGTCACAACGTACTCTCAACGAGCACGCTTTCTAGATCTGGCACCATGCCATGAACTTGTTCTTTGAAGGCTATGGGAAGAACAAAGAGCCATTCACAGATACCAGGTCCCCAGAGGCGATTCCGGTGGCATTTGTCGTGGAAGAGGACGCGGGCCAATGAAGGATGCGGAAGATACACCTAGATGGAAGCATTGGCCATCGCGTAAAGGGCCTCTTTGTCGCCGCTCTCCTCTACTAGGGTTCTCAGAATACTCTCCTCTTTCTTGAGTAATTCACTTGGTTTATCGAACTCGACCAATTGTCCGGCATCAAGTACGAGCTGCATTGCGATCAGCATTGCGCATATCAGAGTCGATCTTGCAACTCACAACTTTGTCAGAGTCCATGATCGTTTGCAGGCGGTGAGCGATGGTCAAGAGAGTGACGTCTTTCCCCAATTCACTCCGCAGCGACTTCTGGATAATAGCGTCTGTGTCATAATCTGTATACCGAACGAGTGAGCTGTGAGAACGCAGCGGGAAAATCCAGTCTCACCAATGGCAGAGGTCGCTGTGCATACGAGCAAACAGTGAGCACATGATACTAACATCCCATGAAGCAACTATTACCTTCATCTAGAATCAGTATTTTACTTTGACGAACGAGAGCCCTCGCCAGAGCAAGGACCTGCCGCTGGCCAACTGATAGGTTGCCACCACCACGAGATATTTCAGTGTCCAAGGTGATTCGATTCTCGATGTGTTCACTCTGCAACGAAAACAAACCGGCAGAACGCAACGCGGCATTCAGAATGGCGTCGTCGTGCTCGCCCAGAGGGTCCAAGTTGTGACGAAGAGTACCACTGAGTAGTTCCGGCTGCACAGTGTCAACAATGTAGGAGGCTGATATACAATAATATCGACTCACTATTTGAGGAATGATGGTGATATTCGACCGTAGGGCATTAAGGTTGATCGAGCTTGTCTCAATACCATCATAGTAGACCGCTCCCTCAGTCAGGATACAGCGGAGCAAGGCCAAGGTAAGCGAGCTCTACGTTCGGCAGTCAGTTACATAAAGATCAGAATCTGACTAAGAGATCCCACCTTGCCGCTACCGGTGCGTCCGACTGTAGATACTCTCAGTCTTGATGCATAACATTAGAAGAAGAGCAAGACATACCTATACCAACGCGTTCGCCAGACTTTACGTGGAATGTGATGTCCTGTAAGACTTTTGGACCATCCTTCAGTCCAAAAGGGTTAGTCATGCTCTTGTGGGAGATTCTGCAGATTCTGCCAGGTGCATACTTCAGAATAACGAGCCGATAGTTTTTCAACCCGTAGGTCTCCACTCGCGGGCCAATAGGCCGGAGGGATTCCGACCTTACTTGGCTTAGGCTCCTGTTCGATTTCGAGATACTGTTGTATACGTTCAAGGCTGTCCAAACCGTAAGTAGTCATCGGTGGGAGCAATCGTAGATCTTATACCTATTGCCTATGACAGATTCAACAACACGGTAAAAGACCAAGAGAATAATACACACCTGTTGTCTCCACAATATTGAACCAGTGAACCCACCAGAGAATGGCACCACTGAGACCCACTATGGTATTATCAGATACGCTCTCATCGTCCAAACCCAGTAACAAAAGGACGTACCCGCCATGTTCAACGAGAATCCTGTCGAAGAGGCATTGTTTCTATGTCCGTAGGTCATATATGTAGCCAAGGCAGCGCCGAAGAGGCTCCCCAACACATCCATCCGGACGCTGATCCACCTAAGAGTAGCTAAGTCACAATGCAAGTCGCCAAAACGAGCTGGTTGACCCACCGATTCAAATTCCAAAATGTCCGTTGTGCCCGAGTATACTTATCAATACGTTTCTGCGCTTCCCGTCTGAATGATTCCTGAGCACCGTATGCGCGGATGGAAACTGAAAGATGTCAGCTACAGAGTATCGAAGTAGGGAATGTATGGACATACCCAGGCCTGAAAGGGCAGAACTGACATGTCCCAAGACAGGAGCGCGGGCATTACTAGCTTCACGCTTCACGGGGAGTTGGGCTTTCATATAGATGTTGCCAAGTATGACTCCTAGGGCCACTAGAAGTGTTCCCGGGAATATGAAGATAGGGGAAATCAAGATGATGGCAAGGAACTTCGTGAAAATCTTGAAGGAGAGGTCAATGAATGCGAAGACAGACAATGGGAGTTGTCCATCAACTATGCACATAAGCACCATGTTAACGTAACCATAGACTGTATGAGATAGCTTACTCACTCGACTGTATATCTTGGGTGCAACGAGTAAGGATCCGTGAGGTTGGTGTGCGATCGAGCCATCTTCGGGGTGCACATTAGCCCCATGGGATGAGTATTTGAAGAGATAAGTCACCTTAATGTTGTTCCAAATACGGAGTCGACCAACCGCTTGTGAATAACACGGGATGCTCTCAACGACCCAAGAACCCAATAGCCATAGTCAATACCGAACGCTACAACCGTGACTGCCAGCACAGTGGAGTATAGCGACAGGTAGCTGCGGAGGACTCAAACGTTAGCAAACGACGAGTGTTACAGCAGAATACTCACTGGACAACGGGGACATCGGCGGGGACATGAGATTCATATTGGTTTGCCCATAACGCAAGAACCCAATTCTCGAGAGTCTGATTTGTCCTGGTCACAAAGGCGAAGAACAGGATCACAAACCAGAAGACAAACGATCCCGACTTGCCCTTCATATTGACGAGGAAGAGCTTCACTGGAGTCGCAATAAGATCGGCATACACGCAGTCAACTGAAATGACTCACTTGCGTGCCAACTAACGTGTCCTTCAGCCACCTCCTCTTCTACGATCAGTTTACCCTTCCCGTCTTTTGATTTCGTCTCCGCCGCTTCACTGTTTTTGTGCAGCTCGTCGTCTTTCTCGATCGCCTTCTTGTCTTCAGTCAATTCGGCGGATAGAGTTTTATCCTTGGCAAGGGCATTGGATAATGATCCTTGACTTGAGATCCGGCCATCAGGGCTCATTGAGACCACGAAGTCAGCAAGAGGCGATGTCATGGCAATATTATGGGTCTGCAAAACCTAATCAATATCGCAAATCGTATAGCGTAGCAAGAACATACCACTAGAATGACAGTACGACCGCGAACCAGGTCACCACGGAAGCATTTGTCAATGATCCAGCGGGCAGTATGAACGTCGAGCGCTGCGAGAACCTGCGGAATTATCAGAACCATGGGCAGTCAATCACAATGGCGG